>CP106726.1:34403994-34563994 GCA_025506655.1 Gossypium rotundifolium | reverse complement strand
TTGCGTCCAGACCACAGGGTCCCGGGTGGGGACTTGGTGTAAGAGATGGTTAAAACACTTGGCCGTGCCGCCCCTCGGAAAACATGGCTGTGGGGGCCGTGGTGGTGCGGTGCAAGCTCCCAAGTTACAGGTGGCTCGGGCACTTGTTCAATTTTCTGCCATGTGCCATGCCACATTTCATTCGGCTTCTTGTATTTGTTTTGGGCCAGCAGGAAAAAATTTGATTAAAAATACTAAGTGTAAGTGGCCTAAAAAACTTGTCCCGTTTGGACATGCTTGGCAGGGAGCACAGGGCAAACATCGACAACGTAGGCCATCCGTGGTGCGGGGTCATCGAGGAACATCGGCACCTTGGTGCCTCGGATGTCCGGGGCGTCGAGCACCATCAGCGGCCTTGTTGGTGCATAAGCGTTAAATTGAAAAAAGTGTCCTGTTTGGACATCTGAAACACATCCTGTTTGGACATATGAATGTCATTGGTAGCGCATTGATAAAGTTTTTAGCTCTTTAGGGGAAGTGATATTGAGCGACGGGGGTTATCGGCCTGCCTTGCGCCCATCGCATGCGGACGTCGGTGCCCCCACCACCGGTTAGGTTCGGCGGTGCTCAAGCGATCCATCAAGACTATTGTAAGATGTGCCAGAGTCCTCCCAATCCCAAAGGTAGAATTCGGATCTGTAACATGTGGCGTGCAGAGAATGAGCAGATCGTCCGGTCCTCCCCAATCCCAAAGGTGAATTTGGATACCGTTGCATGTCAGACACCAACAATGAACGAATCGTCGCGGTCCCTCCCCTATTGCAACAACAGCCTCCGGCACCTTGAGCCCTCGGTCGTGCGGTAGCCTCGGATGTCTTGAGGCCATCACGTGGTCTTGGGGCCATCGGGCACCATTGGCCCCTTGGTGCATCGGATGTGCGGGAGGTCGAGCAACAAAGCTAATTTTGGGCCCCATTGGTGCGGAAGCGTCGGCACCATAATGTGTCCCGTTTGAGACACATGAATGTTGCTGGTAGCGTATCTTGATTGAAAGATTAAAATTTTTAGAGGAAGAATCTTCTAAGGTGTTTCGTCCATCGATGAAGTAACCCCGAGTGGTGAGTTGTAGGCGATGAAGCGAAGTTATGGCGAGGGTTAAACCAAATAGGGAGGCAATGTATAGGGTGTTTAGATCGATTTGGTTCACAAAAGAAACGGTGAATTTTGTGGCATTGAAGGAGGACGCGATCATTGTAAAATTCGGATGTGTGGAAGACAGGAATAGAATTCTTAATCTGATGCCTTGTTTGTTTGATGGGTGTCTATTTTCAATGCTCCCCTTTGAAAATGGAAAATCGATTGAAGATTATGAGTTCTATAAATGTCCATTTTGGATTACAATCCTCAACATTCCTCTGGAAATCATGGTTCGTCGAACTGCCTTAGAAATGGGAGATATCATTGGAGAGCTGGTTGCAATCGATTGGAAAGAGGAGATGGTAGGCTGGGCGAATTTCATTCGGTTAAAAGTGAAGATTGATATCTTAAAACCTTTGAAGCGATTGTGAAGTTTAGCCGATAAGAAGGGGAATGAAAGCTTGTGTTTTTGAAATATGAAAGACTTTAAGAGTTTTGTTTCAAATGTGGTATTATCGGGCATAAGATGGAAAATTTGTTTGGAGAAGAGCAACCATGAGGGTTCAATGAAATAGAGTTACAATATGGTAATTGGTGAGAGCCACGGTCCTCCTCGATTCAAAATAAGGGCAATTGGCGAAATGGCATTGAGGTATTATCAACAAAATCATCATCGGATGTGGATAAAGATGGGAGCAAATCTGGATCAAGGGAGGAAAGTGGTCCTATCATTCAAAAGGGTAAAGAAAAAAGAGGAGAGGAGGAAATCATGTCAGCCTCGTCAGAAGAAATGAGGCATCACAAATTTATGCGAGATGGAATGGGCAGGTTTAAAAGTAAAAGGAGGAGATCAAATGCACAACACGGAGAGAGCTTGGAAGAGAGTCCAGCTAAACAAGCAAAGAGAAGAATGCTAGAATTCACTTCTCCTAGTATGGCGGTGGTAGGCAACCCGGCCCCTTGAAACCATAACGATATTATGTTGGAAGCGTCGAGGTTGGAGAACCTGCGACGATTAAATGAGATAAACAACTCGTGTTGCTAACTCCCTTGATGTTGTTTTTGTTGCGAAACTAAGATTAATAATAACAATGCTTCGCGGGTTAGTTCTTTGTGTAGGATGAGTGGATGTCTGGTAGTTAGTTCGGATGGTAAAAGTAACGGGTTGATGCTTATGTGGAAGGAGGGGGCCAAGGTTATGGTACAAAACTACTCTAAATTTCATATAGACTCGCTTGTTGGCCTGGAGGATGGGAAGGATATGCGTTTCACGGGTTTTTATGGTCCCTCGGACCCTGGCCAGAGAAGTCAAGCCTGGGATATGTTGAGAAGTATAAAAGATAGTACTAGAGAGGGATGGGTGGTGGGGGGACTTTAATGCCATTCTTAACCCTAATGAGAAAGAAGGCGGAAGGAGGAAGCCAAGGTCTTCTATGGAGGAGTTTAGAAACTCTTTGGATGAATTGTCCTTGATCGACATAAAGACGAGCAATGGCTGGTTTACTTGGAGCAACAACAGGGAGGGCTTGGGTCTAGTTAAAGAAAGGCTCGATAGATTTGTGGTTTCTAAGACTTTGGTCGAGAGCATGCCTTTTGTTGAGACCAAGGTTATTCGCCAGTCAAAATTCGATCATGATGCTGTCTTCATGGATACGATGGGGAAAAAACCAAAGGAAAAATGCATGGATCCCAAATATAGATTCAGATACGATATTTGTTGGGCTAAGGAGCATGAGGCTAAGGAAATTATTAAGAATGTGTGGTCGAACAGAGATAGATCTTTTGTCGACAAGCTGGAGATTATTAGAGAGAAGCTAGGACCCTGGCAGTATAAACGATTCAATAATGTAAAACGCAAGGTCAATGCTTTAGAGAGGAGGATTAGTCACCTTATAGATGGCCCTAACAGTGCGGAGACTTTTAGGATGCTTAAGATGGCGCGTAGCAAGCTGGGTTATATCCTTGATGTTGAGGAGAAATACTGGGCCCAGAGATCCTGTTCGATTGGCTCAGAGAAGGTGGCTTATGTCTGTGGTATTTTCATGTTAGCTACTGCTTCGTATGAAGAAGAACGACATTGAGAAAATTAAGGACTCGAGGGGATGTGGCATGAAGATATGCTTTGAAATCATCGAGGTGGTTTGGGACTTTTAAAGAAACATTCAAAGTCGTGACCCTAGGATGATATCGACTTACAATGTATTCCTAATTGCGTGTGAAAGCATAAGCAGGAATTTGAGCAAGGAGTTTTTACGATGAAGAGATCCTTCGACTTTTAACCAAATTGACCCTAGAAAGGCCACAGTATTGATGGTCTCCACAGGAGTTTCTTGAGAGATAATTGGCGGTGATGGGGAAAGGACATCATTGACTTTTGTCATATGTTCTTTAAGAGACACTAATAACATTCATCATATTAATGAAACTCTTATTGTTTTGATCCGAAGATAAAAAACCCTAGTGATATGACTAACTTTACCTATTAGTCTTTGCGGTAATCTATAAAATTGTGTAAAGAAAGTGCTGCATAAACCGTCTCAAAGAAACCTTATCAATGTGCATAAGTGAGAATCAAAGCGCCTTTGTGCGGTCGAATGATCCACGACAATGTATTGATTGCTCATGAGCTCGTTCACTATCTTCACATCGCTAAAAATAGACCCAATAAAGGATGTGTGATCAAGCTCGACATGAGCAAGGCCTATAATCGGGTGGAGTGGGACTTCCTTGAAAAAGTCATGATTAAGCTTCGTTATTCACTCGATTGGGTCGTTAAGATCATGAATTGCGTCCGCAGTGTTAAATATAGAGTCAAATGCAACTCAAGTATTTCTGATGTTATCGTTAGGAAGGGGTCTCCTTGAGGGATCCATTATCTCCTATCTTTTTCTTTTACGTATGGAGGCTCTCTCTCGAATGCTCTTGGAAGCTCAAAATTTTAACTCTATCAAGGGCATTCGGGCAAGTATGGGTGGGCCACGGATAAATCACCTTTTTTTGCTGATGATGCTCTCTTGTTTGTCAGGAATAAGTGGAATGAGGTGGACGTGTGCTTGAAGATTCTTAACACGTTTGAAAGAATGTCAGGTTAAAGAATAAATGCCGAGAAGTCGATGGTCTATTTTAGCCCGAATACTCCAATGGTTCAAAGAGATGCTGTGAACGTTGTCCTTCGCATGAAGATAGTGGACAACTTGGACAATTATTTGGGGCTCCCGATTTTGGTGGGAAAGAAGAAAACTTTGGCGTTTAAAACCATCTTGGAGCGCACGGCTAGTAGATTTAACAATTTGGTCTAAGCGTTTGCTATCGAGAAGCGAGGAAAGATATATTCATCAAGTCGTGGTTCAAGCTATCCCTACCTATGCGTTCTCCATTTTCTATGCTCCGAATGGGGTGATTGAGGAGCTCTATTCCATGATTGGTCGATTTTGGTGGGGTTGTAGTGACAACAACAGAGTTTGGAGCGGGGTAGCGTGGGACAGATTGTGTCTTCCTAAAGGAATGGGGGGCCTTGGTTTTAGGGACCTATGCCTGTTCAATCTTGCTCTATTAGGTAGACAGGTTTGGCGTCTCCTAACTTGTAAAGATACCCTTTGCTATAAGGTTCTCAGCGCTAAATACTTTCCCAACGGGGATGTTCTTCAACCCAAAAAAGTTGACAAGCCCTCCTTCACTTGGCAAAGTATTTCTAAAGAGACAGATAAGCTGATCTGGGGATTCGGATGGAGTGTTGGCAATGGAAAAAGCATAGACATTAGGAAGAATCATTGGGGAGTTGAGGCTTAAGCGGTCTTTCTATTGGTGGAGGAAAGCTTGGTGCATGAGAGGAAAGTTTGACTTATTAGCAAGAGTGGGGATGGGTGGAAAGAAGAAAGGATCACGGAATAATATGGAGAAACTTTGAAGGACGGATCACATAATATTCCAGTTTCTCATAATGGGCATGATGACCAGCGTGTTTGGTTTCATAACCGATGGGGACTTCTTCTACGACAAAATGGCTTACTCTGGTTGATTCTTAAGCAAAAGTGGTTTGATCCCTCTTGTTTCTCTTTGGAAGATGATTTAGAAATTGAGTACTCTCTCTAAAGTTAAGTATCTTTGCACAGGCTTCGGCCATAACATCTTACCTACCTATGATCAGTTACTTTGGGATTAGGAGGCGACTTTAGCGATGCACATCCTAGATCTTGAGGCGAGGATTAGAGACCACTTCTTCATGCCATGAGATTGTCCCAAAGTAAAAATTTGTCTTTGATGTATGGAGGATCAAATGATAAAATTTTGTTTAGCAGGGAGCTTCACCTGCTTTGTATAGATTGGCTTCAAGAGGCAATACGTATTTTGGATAGTCGGGCTATGGCAGACTTCATCACTATTTTGTGGAACATTTGGAGCAATGAGAAACAATCGGGTGTTTAGGGGTGTGGATGAAGAGGCTGAAACAGCGTGGGAGAGAGCTTGACTTGAGCTAGGACTTTAGAATTTTTAATATGATTGGTAAGCCATTGCTGCCGATTATGAAGGTTGAGAGGGGTTGGAAAAAACTCGAGTCTGGGGAAGTTAAAATCAATTTTGACGCATCATTCCAGAAAGACAAAGCGAGTTTTGGCGTATTGGCTAGGGACCACGACGGCTTTGTCTTTGGGAAGCCACGATGGGCGTGGTGATGATGTTAAGCGGCTGAACAAAAATTGAATTGAAAGCACTTGAAGAAAGTTTAAGTTTGCAGCTTGAAGGGATGGAAAAGGTTGTATTGAAACAAAGTGCAAGCATTGTTAGCAGCTTCAAAAATAGAAATAATGATCGGACTAGCCTTGGTTTTGTATGGAGTCGACTATTATGTTTAGTGATTCTTTTTATTTTTATTTTAATTGGGTTCCTAGGTCTAGTAATAAAGGGCTGCGGATATACTTTGTAAAATGGCTATAGACAACCCCGATGTACTAAGAGCTTCAGCGTTGATTATCAGTTGGAGATTCACAATTGTATTTTGAAAGATGCTATAATATGAGGTGACCTATTGGGTCGTTTTCTATCAAAAAAAAGAATGTCGTCTGGTAGCATATTGACCAAGTTTTTTTAGCTCTTTAGGGGGGAGGTGATATTGGCGGCGAGGGTTGCCTAGGGCCTTGCGCCCATCTCATGCCGGGGCGTCGGTGCCCCCACCAGCTTGTTAGGCTCTCGGCGGTGCTCGGTGATCCTTCGTGGTGCTCGGTGAGCCTTCCCAATGGTGCTCCGGCGAGACATCCCGGAATATAGCAAATGGTGCAACGAGTCATCCCGATCCTCCCATTTTGGAACAAGAGCATCCGGCACCTTGGGCCCTTGGTCGTCCCGGAGCATCGGGCACCAGTGGCACCTTGGTGCTTGGATGTGCGGGAGCCTCGAGCATCGTCGGCCCCTTGGTGCTTCGGATGTGTTGGAGCCTCGAAACTGCGTCGGCGCTTAGTGCCTTGGATGTGAGGAGCCTCGAGCACTTCATCATCCTGTAGTGCCTCGGATATCACGGGAACCTCGGCGGCGTCGGTAACGGTGCCTCGGATGTGCGGGAGGCGTCGAACACCGTCGGGCCCTGATTAGTGCATAGCGTTAAGGTGAAAAAAGTGTCCTGTTTGGACATCAAAACATGTCCCATTCGAGACATATAAATGTCATTGGTAGCACATTGATAAAGTTTTTAGCTCTTTAGGGGAAGTGATATTGAGGCGACTAGGGGTTATCGATTACCTTTTACATACATCGCATGCGGGGCGTCGGTGCCCCCCACCAGGTTAGGTTCCGTAGTGCTCTGACGATCCATCAAGACTATTGTAAGATGTGCTAACGAGTCCCTCCCAATCGAAAGGTGCAATTAGGATCTGCATTACATATCGACACCTAACAATGAGCGAATAAATCCGGGCCTCTCCGATCCCAAAAGTAGAATTGAATATCATAACATGTGGCGTGCTAGAGAATGAGCAGATAAATCCGGTCCTCCCCAATCCCAAAGGTAGAATTTAGATTACGTAACATGTAGCGTGCAGCCGAAAATGAATGAATCGTCTCGATCCCTCCCTTTCACAACAGAGCCTCGGCACCTTGAGCCACGATGCGTCTGGTAGCCTCGGATGTCTGAGGCTATCCCGTGGTCTTGGGCCATGGGAAACCGATTGGCCCTTTAATTGCATCGGATGTGCGGGAGAATTGAGAGCAAAATTAATTTTGGGCCCCGTTGGTGTGAAAGCGTCAGCATCATAATGTGCCCCCGTTTAAGACATATGAATGTCGGCTGGTAGCGGTTGCCTGGTAGGAGCAGCGTAGCGTGTTTTGCAAATTCTCTCCAAGATTTGGGCGATTTTTGTTCTTGATTGTTTCGTGTGTCTGCCTAAAAATTCCTTTAATTTTTATGGCAGTTTAGCGGTGGTGTTTGGGGGGTTTATGGTCTCAGTGAATTCTGATTTCATTTCTTTCAATTCTGATTGCGGTGTTTTTGTCGATTTCTGCCTTATTATTGCGGTGGATTTTGGAGTTTGTGTTCATGATCTTATCTTTCTATGGCGTTACGGAGGGGAAAAAATCGAAGAAAAATATATGGAACCCAAATCTGATTTAGATCGACATGTGTTGGGCAAAGAGCAAGAGGTAAGGAGATCATTAGGCGTGTGGTTGGGCCGAGCAGAATGTTTGTCGATAAAATGGAGGATATTAGAGAAAAGTGGGACCACAGCAATATAAGCGTTATAATGATGTCAAGCGTAAGATCAATATTTTGGAAAGGAGGATTAATCAACTTATGGATAGCCACAACAATGCGGATACTTTCGGGTTGCTTGAAGGCGTAGAAACAAGTAGGTTATATTACGGATCTTGAGGAAAATATCTGGGCCCAGAGATCCGTTCGATGCTCAAAGAAGGTAGCCATAACACGGTTTTTCATGTCGCGGCGACCAGTCGAATGAAGAACGATTATAGAAGATTAAGGATTCAGAGGGATGTGGCATGAAGATAGTATTGAAATTAGCGAGGTGGCTCGAGTTTTTTAAGAGGTTCAATCGGTGACCCTAGGGATGAAGTTGACTTACATTGCATCCCTAGTTGCGTAACGAGAGAGTATGAGCAGGGGTGAGCAAGGAGTTCTTGATGAAGAAATACATGCGACTTTTAACCAAATTGATACTAGGAAGGCCCACAGCATCAGCGGTCTCCACAGGAGCTTCTTTAGAAAATGGCTTTGTGGGAAAGGATGTTATTGATTTTGTCATTTGTGTTTAGGGACACTAATAATATTCATCTTATTAATGAAACACTTGTTGTTTTGATCCGAATAAAAAAACCCAAGTGATATGACTAATTTCGTCTATTAGTCTTTGGGAGTAATCTATAAAATTGTGGCGAGTGCTACTTCGTCTTAAAAAACCTTATCATTGTGCATAGCGAGAATCAAAGCGCCTTTGTGCGGTCGGATGATCCACGACAATGTTTTGATAGCTCAGGCTACGTTCACTATCTTCCTTGTGTAAAATGGTCCCAATAAAGGATGTGTGATCAAACTCGACATGAGCAAGGCCTATGATCGGGGTGGAATGGGATTTCCTTGAAAAGTCATGATTAAGCTATTTATTAAGCGATTGGGTCATTAAGATAATGAATTGCGTCAAGTAGCGTTTAATATAGAGTCAAATGCAATTGAGTATTTGGATGTTATCGTTAGGAAGGGGTCTCCGTCGAGGATCCTTATCTCTATCTTTTCTATTTTATGGAGGCTCTCTCGAATGCTCTGGAAGCCCATTTTAACTCTATTAAGGGCATTGGGGCTGGTGAGGAGGCGGATAAATCATCTTTTTATTGATGGCGCTCTCTTGTTTATAGGAATAAGCAGGCAGGTGGAGCGTGCTTGAAGATTCTTAATACATTTGAAAGAATGTGGGTCAAAGAATAAATGCCGAGAAGTCAATAGAGTGCATTTTAGTCAAAGTACTCCGGTTCAAAGAGATCTTTATTTAGCAGTGTTCTTATTATGAAGGTGGCGGATAACCTAGATAATTATTTGGGACTCACCGTCTGGAAGGGAAGAAAACTTTAGCGTTCAAAACCATTTTGGGCTACGGCTAGTAGATTGCAATTTGGTCCAAGCGTTTGCTATCGAAATTTGGAAAAGAGATTTTCATCAAATCGTGGTTCAAGCCATTCCAACATATCGTTTACATCTTTATACTCGAATGGGGTGATTGAGGAAATCCACTCCATGATTGGTCATTTTGGTGGAGTGCGGTGACAAAATAGAGTTTGGAGTAGGTTGGCGTGGAACAGTTATGTGTCTTCAAAAGGAATAGGGGCCTTGGTTTTAGGGACTTTTCATTGTTCATCATCTCGCACTATTGGGAAGACAAGTTTGGCGTCTTCTAGCTTGTAAAGAAACCCTTTGCTTTAAGGTCCTTAGTGCAAAATACTTTCCCAGGTGATGTTCTTCAACCCAAAAGTTGATAAACCCTCTTTCCTTGGCAAAATATTTCTAAGCGGTAGAAAGCTGAGCGAGGGATTAGGTTTAGAGTGTTGGCAATGGAAAAAGCATAGATATTAGGAAGGATCATTGGGGAATTGAAGGCTTAAGCGGTCTCTCTATTAGGTGGAGAAGTTGTTTGGTGCATGAGAGGAAAGTTTGATTTATTAACGAGAAGGTGGGAGTGGGTGGAAAGAAGAAAGGATCACGGAATTATATGGAAAGCTTTGAAGGACGGATCTGTAATATTCCGTTTCTCATAATGGTCATGAGGACCAGCGTGTTGGTTTCTGACATTGGGGCTTTTTCTACAAAACAAAACAACATCACAGCTAATTCTAAAAGCATCTTGGTTTATTTAGTTTCTTCTAAGGTTGATATGGAAATTGAGTACCCTCACTAAGGTCGTATCTTTGCTGGAGCTCGGCCATAACATCTTACCCATCGGGATCATTTGGATTAGGAGAGAACTTTACTTGGTTTGCCTTAAGATCACGGCGAATCGAGACCCTCTTTCATGCCATGATGTCCCAAAGCAAAGGCATCTTTGAGGATAGGAGGTTTAAATGACAGGCATTAGCAGGAAGAACCTTAAAGCTTGTATAGATTGTCTTGAAGAGCTATCGATTGTTGGATGGTGGGGCTGGTAGACTTCATCAGTTTTGTGGAGCATATAGAGCGGCGGGAACAATTGGGTGTTTGAGGGGTATGGACAAGGAGGAGAATAACATGGGAGAGAGGCATGCGAGCAGGATTTCAAAATTTTAATTTGGTTGATAAGAATTCTTCTGGATTGAGGAAGTTGATGAAATTTGGAAAAAACTGCTTGGCGGAGAAATAAAATCAATTTTGGCCTCATTCGAGAAAGACAAAGTAAGCTATGGCCTTGGCGGCTAGGGACCACGAAAGCTTTGTTTGGGTGTACGATGGGCGTTGGTGTTGATGCTAAGTCATTTGAACAAGCCCGAATTGAAAGCGTTTGAAGAAAGTTTAAATTTTACTCGATTGATGGGATGGAAAAAGGTGGTATTAAAGCGGTATGCTAATATAGTTAACGCTTCAAAAATAAAATATTGACGAGACCGACTTAGGCTTTTTGTATAGAGCGTTTATCGTCATTAGTTGATTCTTTTTATTTTATTTTAATTGGGTTTAGGTCAAGTAACAAAGCGAGATATCTTATGTAAATTGGCCATTGATAAACATTGTATTAAAAGCGATGTTGATTATCCATGGGAGATTCACATGTGCATTTTGAATGATGCAATAATATGGTGACCTCTTGGGTCGTTTTCTATCAAAAAAAAAAGAATGTCAATTTGGTAGCATATTGACCAAGTTTTTAGCACTTTAGGGGAGGTGATATTGGTGACGGGGTTACCTAGGAGCCTTGCTTACATACATTTCATGCCCGGACGTGGTGCCCCACAGAATTAGGTTCAACAGTGCTCTGGCGATCCATTTGGTGGTACTCGGTGAGCCTTCCGTGGTGCTCTGTGAGACATCCGGGATATAACAAATGGCGCCAGAGTCGTCCGGTCCCTCCTTTTGAAACAAGAGCATCCGGCACCTTGGGCCTTGGTGAAATCCCGGAGCATGGGCGCCGGTGACACTGTTAGTTGGATGTGCGGGAGCCTCGAGCACCATCGGCCCCTTGGTGCTTTGGATGTCTGAGGCCTCGAGCATCGTCGGCACCTTAGTGCCTTAGATGTCTGGAGCCTCGAGCACCGTCGTCTGCCTGGCGCCCTCGGATGTCTGAGGGAGCCTCGGCGGCGTCAGTAACGGTGCCTCGGATGTCTGGGAACCTCGAGCACCATCGGACCCTTGTGCCTCGAATGTGCGGGGAGCCTCGGCGGCACGGCACCTTGGTGCTTAGAATGTCGCGAGCCTCGGCGTCGTCGGTCTGCCTTAGTGCCTTGGATGTGCAGGAGCCAGAACCGTCGTCACCTGTAGTCCTTCGGATATCACGGGAGCCTCGAAGCGTGTCGGTAACAGGTGCCTCGGATGTGTGAGAGCCTCGGCGAGCACCGGCCTGTGGTGATTAGAATGTCAGGGAGCCTCGGCGCCCTCGGCACCTTGGTGCCCTAGGATATCCGGGAGCCTAAAGCACCATCGGCACCACGGTGCCTCCGGATGTCTTGGAGCTAAGCTTCATCGGCACCTTGATGCCTCGAATGTGTGGGAGCCTCGGCATCGGCACTTAGTCACGCGGATGTCTTGAGCTAAAGAAAAGTGACCCGTTTGGACATAGAATGTCACTGGTAGCACATTGGCGAAGTTTTTAGCTATTTGGGGTAGAGATCCAGCCCAGCGTGATCCCCTCAACCCAGGTGGGGTCGTCCGTGCCCCGTGAGGGTCGGATTGTCTCATGATGACTCATCAGCGGTGGTGAGTGGGTCTCACAGTGCTAGTGGTTTGGGTGATAATTTTCGGCGGTCAGCCGTGCCATAGAAATGTAATCGACTCGGACCAAGTTCCTATAGTGCAAATATATCTTGGGGTGGCTTATGCATTGCTATGGGCTCGAGCTTGGGTTGGCCATCCACCCCGTCATGTTAGGGCATGTTGCCTCTTAAGTCGGTAACCTCATGGCGCCTTGGCCTTGTCAAGCCCTTGCCGCATGAAGCTGCCACGTGACCTAGTACCAAGTCCTTTGGCTCCTTTGAGGCGTAAGTTGAGTTTGAAGGCTCGGTCTTGGCTCAACCAAGTCTCGGTGGGATCTTACCTGCATGGTTCTTGCCTTAGCGGTTGTGGTGTGCCCTCGTTTTATTGTTTGTCCACTCCCCTACCAATGCTTTGGTTGGGTGGGTTGATGGCGGTGTGCGTGGGTGCTACTACTAGTGCATAATGGGCATATGAGTGGTGTTTGGTTGTGTGTATGGCGGGGGTCTTGCTACGCGTGAGCTGTCGAGCGCGATCCTCTTCATTAAATCCCACTTGTTCTAATTGAACCCAAAGAGTGCGATCGGATCACATGTTGCGTACTAAGCGATTAGAATAATGGTTGTGTTGCGTCCCTTATCCATCTCGTGCCCTTTGGGGTGTGGTGGACCCTCAATCGTGCCATGTCGAAAGTGTGCCCCTTAAATTAGTGCGGCCTGGTCGGATTACATCGGAACTTCGATCGTGCTTTTGGATCGGAAAATACTTTTGAGTAGGTATTAGGCGCTTGTCTCTCGATGCCTATGCATTTGTCTCTTGACGGATGATGCTCGCTTTCTGTTATGACCCTCTTGGTTGCTCTCATGGCCGTTGAGGTGTCTGATGTCGATATCATGAGGAGAATGCTACACAGTTGATCTGCCGGTAGTCATATGCTTATCTCGAAAGATTAAGCCATGCATGTGTAAGTATGAACAAATTGGGCTTGTGAAGCTGCGAATAGCTCATTAAATCGATTATAGTTTGTTTGATGGTATTTGCTCTCGGATAGCGTGTAGAATTCTAGAGCTAATATGTGCAACAAACCATTACGGAAGGATGCATTTATTAGATAAAAGGTGGCGAGGCTTTGCCGTTGCTCTGATGATTCATGATATTTCGGACGGATAAATGCGGCCTTTGTCTTGCTGACATATTCAAATTACGCCCAATCAACTTTCAATGATAGGATAGTGGCCTCTATGGTGGTGACAGTGATGGAGAATTGGGTTCGATTCGGAGGGGCGATAAGCGGCTACCACATCCAAGGAAAGCGATGGCGTGCAAATTACCCAATCGACACGGGGTAGTGACAATAAATAACAATACGAACTATATGAGTCTGGTAATTAGAATGAAGTACAATCTAAATCCATACGAGGATCATTGGAGGAGCAATGCGAATTGCCCATTGTAGCGATAATTCCAGCTCTAATAGCGTATATTAAGTTGTTGCGGTTAAAAGCTCATAGTTGGACTTAGGGGTGGGTCGGTCGGTGCCTCACGGTGAGCCTTCTTTCGTCCCTCTGCCGTCGCTCCGGCCTTAATTATGGCAGGTCGTTCCCCAGTGCTATTACTTTGAAGAAATTAGAGTGCTCAAAGTAGGCTACGACACTATACATTAGCATGGGATAATATCATGGGATTACCAAGTCCACTTTGGCAGCAGCTCCTTTGAAGCGTAAGTTGAGTTTGTAGGCTCGGTCTTGGCTCGACCAAGTCGATGGGATCTTGTCCCTCGTAGTTCTTGAGCCAGCGGTTGTGGTGTGCCCTCGTTTCATTGTTCCTTCGCTCCCTACCAATAAATTGGTTGGGTGGGTTGTTAGCCGGTGTGCGTGGGTGCTACTACTAGTACGCAATGGGCATATAGTGGTGTTTTGGTTGTGTGTATTGGTAGGCTCCATACTACCGCATCGAAGCCCCATCAAGCCGCACTCCTCTTCATTAAATCCCCTTGTTGTTCTAATTGAACCCAAAATGTGCGATCGAGATCCTATGTTACGTACCTAAGCCAGATGGAATAATGGTTGTGTTACCGTCCCTTATCCATCTTGTGCCCTTTAAGTGCGTGGTGGACCTCAATCGTGCCACAGTGTCCCAGTCGCCCCTTAAATCGGTGCGGCCTCTTGGTGCATTGGAGCTCGATCGTGCTTTTGGATACAGAAAATACTTTTGAGAGTAGGTATTAGGCCCTTGTCTCTCGATGCCTATGTATTTTGTCTCTTGACATGGACGATGCTCGCTCTCTGTTATGACCCCTCTTAGTTTGCTCACGCTTGCACGTTGAGGTCATGCGATGTCGACGTCGCGGAGAATGCTACTGTTGATCTTGCCGGTAGTCATATGCTTGTCTCAAAGATTAAGCCATGCATGTGTAAGTATGAACAAATTCGGACTATGAAGCTGCGAATGGCTCATTAAATCAATTATAGTTTGTTTGATGGTATTTGCTACTCGGATAACTTAGTAGTAATTCTAGAGCTAATCGTGCAACAAACCCGACTTGGAAGGATGCATTTATTAGATAAGCGATCGGCGGGCTTTGCCGTTGCTCACGATGATTCATGATAACTCGACGGATCGCTTGCGGCCTTTGTCTTGGCGATGTATCATTCAAATTTTTCCCTATCAACTTTCGATGGTAGGATAGTGGCCGACTATGGTGGTGACGGTGTGCGAAGAATTAGGGTTCGATTAGGAGAGAGAGCTGCGAAATGGCTACCACATCCAAGAAAGGCGGCGGTAGCATAAATTACCCAATCGACACGGGGAGGTAGTGATAATAAATAACAATCACAGGGCTCTATGAGTGCAGTAATTGGAATAGTACAATCTAAATCCATTAATGAGGATCCATTGGAGGCAAGTCTGGTGCCCGTGAGCAGTAATTCCGACTCAATAGCATATATTTAAGTTATTGCGGTTAAAAAGCTCGTAGTTGGACTTAGGGGTGGGTCATTGGTCCGCCTCACGGTGAGCACCTATGCTGCTCGTCCCTACTGCGCGATGTGCTCCTGGCCTTAATTGGCGGGTAGTTCCTCATTTGTTACTTTGAAGAAATTAGAGTGCTCAAAGTAGGCCTACGCTTGTATACATTAGCATGGGATAACATCATAAGATTTCGATCCTATTGTGTTGGCCTTGAGATCGGATAATGATTAACGAGGAGACGGTCGGGGCATTATATTTCATTGTCGGTGAAATTCTTGGATTTATGAAAGGCGAACAAGCTGCGAAAGCATTTGCCAAGGATGTTTTCATTAATCAAGAATGAAAGTTGGGGGCTCGAAGGCGATCGGATACCGTCCTAGTCTCAACCATAAGCGATGCCGAAGACCGAGGGATCGGCGGATGTTACTTTTGGACTCATGGCACCTTATGAGAAATCAAAGTCTTTGGGTTAGGGGAGTATGGTCATAAGGCTGAAACTTAAAGGAATGTGGAAGGGCACCTCAGGTGGAGCCTGCGACAATTTGACTCAACATGGGAAACTTACTAGGTCCATACATAGTAAGGATTGATGATGAGAGCTCTTTCTTGATTCTATGGGTGGTGGTGCATGGCCGTTCTTAGTTGGTGAAGCGATTTATGCAGTTAATTTCGTTATGACGAAACCTCGACTGCTAACTAGCTACGGAGGTGATCCTCAGTGGCTAGCTCTTAGAGGACTATGGCCTTTTAGGCCAAGGAAGTTTGAGCCAATAACAGTGCATGATGCCCTTAGATGTTACAGGCACAGCCTTCTGTGATGTATTCAGCGAGTCTATAGCCTTGGCGATAGGCTCGGGTAATCTTTGAAATTTTATCGTGATGGGGATAGATCATTGCAATTGTTGGTCTTCAACGAGGAATTCCTAGTAAGCGAGTCATCGACTTCGCGTTGACTAAATCCACGCCTTTATACACACCGCGTCGCTCCTATCGATTAAATGGTCGGTGAAGTGTTGAATCAGGCGGCGTGGGCGGTTCGCCGCTTGACGTCGCGAAGTCCACTGAACCTTATCATTTAGAGGAAGGAGAAGTCGTAACAAGGTTTAAAGTAGGTGAACTGCGGAAGGATCATTATCGAAATCTACCTAGCGAGCGACCCATAAGCGCGTTGTAAACAACACCGGAGGTGATGCGGGCACATCCACACCTCGCCATCCCCATGTCTCGGAGCGATCGGTCTCATCGTCCCTTTGCGCATCGGGTGGGGTGAGATGTCAAGATCAACCTCTTCAAGGCAAACAAACAAACCCCAGCGTGAATCGCGCCAAGGAATCGAAAGCGAAAAAGGGCCGTCTTACATTTGCGAACCAGATTCGCGGTGTCGATCTTGATGATGTTGCTCTTTTATCGCAAAAATATCTGAGCGACTCTCGACAGCGGATATCTCGGCTCTCGCCGATGAAGAATGTAGGAAATCGATACTTGGTGTGAATTAGTAGAATCCGTGAACCATCGAGTCTTTGAGCATAAGTTGTGCCCCAAGCCATTAGGCGAGGCACGTCTGCTTGAGTGTCATGCATCGTCGTCCCCAACCAACCACGAGCCCTCGGGCCTCGGTTGGACCCTGGCGAAATTGGCCTCCGTGCTCTCCACGGCCGGTGGTTTGCCTAAATTCGAGTCCTCGGCGACTTCATCGTCGCGACCTTGATGGCAATGTTGTAAGCAACCTCGTTAGTCATGCCGTTCGTCGATCGAGACCATTAAACCCTTCGGAATCGCAATGCCGGTGCTCGCATTGCGACCCAGTCGGCGGGATTACCGTGAGTTTAAACATATCAATAAGCGGAGAAAAAAAACTTACGAGATTCCCTAGTAATGGCGAGAGCAGGAAAAGCCCGACTTGAGAATCGGGTGCCATCGGCGTCCGAATTATAGTCTGAAAGCGTCCTCGGTGGCGGACCGAGCCCAAGTCCCACAGAAAGAAGCGCCGGAGAAGGTGAGCCCGTCTGCCCGGACCTTATCGCACCACGAGACAACATCTCTGAGTCGGGTTGTATGGGAATCTGACCCTAATCAGTGATAAATTCCATCCAAGGCTAAATCTGGGCGAGGCAGATGGCGAACAAATCTGCATGAGGAAAGATGAAAAGGACTTTAAAGAGAGTCAAAGAGTGCTTAAAATTGTCGGGAGGGAAGCGGATGGGGGCGGTGATCGCCCGTCGGATGTGAAGCAGCGAGGCCAGTCTGATGATCGGCTCAGGCGTGGCACCGACGGTCGTGGCGGTGGCCCAAGCTCGGGCCTTTGATCGCCTTTGGAGGCGTCGTCGCCTCGATCGTGGGATCCGGCATGCGCCGATCTCGGCGTGCTTGGCACTGCGTGCTCGGGTGTCGACTGCGGGCTCCCATTCGGCCCGTCTTGAAACATGGACCAAAGTCGACATGTATGCGAGTCAGCGGGCTAGAAAACCCGTAAGGCACAAGGAAGCTGATTGGCGGGATCCCTCGTGGGTGCCCGTTGACCGACCTTGATCTTACGAGAAGGGTTGGTGAGAGCATGCCTATCGGGACGAAAGATGGTGAACTATGCTGGCGGGGCAAAGCGGAGGAAACTACGATGGAGGCCATGCGATCTTGACGTGCAAATCGTTAAATCGACTTGGGTATAGAGGCGAAAGACTAATCAAGCCGTCTAGTATTTGGTTCCTCAAGTTTCCCTCGGGATAGTTGGAGCCATGCGAGTTCTATCGGGTAAAGCCAATGATTAGAGGCATCGAGTATGGCGCCTCGACCTACTCTCAAACTTTAAATAGGTAGGGCCAGGCGTGGTCGCCCGTTGAGCAGCGTCACGGAATCGAGAGCTTCAAGTAGGCCATTTTGGTAGCGAGGCGGCGATCGGGATGAGCGAGGAGCGGGGTTATGGTGCCCAGCTGGCGCTAACCTAGAACCCACAAAGGGTGTTGGTCGATTAAGGCAGTGGGGCGGTGGTCATGGAAGTTGAAATCCGCTAAGGAGTGTGTAAAAACTCACTGCCGAATCAACTAGCCCCAAAATGGATGGCGCTTAAGCCGCGACCTATCTCGGCCAAATCGGGGCAAGGGCGAACCCGATAAGTAAGAGGGTGCAGTGGTGGTGCAAGTAAAACACAAAGCCTGAGCAGCTGACGGCCGTCGGTCTTGAGATCTTAGTGGTAGTAGTAAATATTCAAATGAGAACTTTGAAGGTAGAAGAGGAAAGGTTCCATGTGAGCAGCACTTGCACATGGGTTAGTCGATCCTAAGAGGCGGGGAAGCCGTCCGATAAGCGCGTTAGTCACGAGCTTGAAAAAAAATCGGGTTAAAATTCACGAGCCAAGGCCTTGACGGCGACAGTAACGTTAGGGAGTCAGGAGGCGTCGGTGGGGCCTCGGGAAGAGTTATCTTTACATTTAGCAGCTGCCCACCACAGAAATGGCTCGGTCGGAGGTAGGGTCCAATAGGGAAGAACCCCGCGTCGCGTGATGTCAGTGCGCCCTCGGTGACCATAAAAATCTGGAAGGCCAAGTGTCGTCAGGTGCCGATCGTACTCATAGCGCATCAGTCTCAAGGTGAGCGACCTACGGTCAATGGAATAATGTAGGCAAGAAAGTCGACAAAATGGATCCATAACCTCGGGAAAAGGATTGGCTCACGAGGGCTAGAGCACGAGGTCTGATCCGAACCGTCATTTGTCGGTTGCCTTTGCTTGGCTGCTCTCTCGACGAGAGGCGGGTCGTCAGCGTCTTGATCGAGGGACGAATCGGGAGCAGCTCCCTCGAGGGCCTTCCGAGGCGACAACAGCGATCAACTCAGGCTGAAATGCGAACAAGGGAATCATTTGTTTAATTAAAACAAAGCATTGCGATGGTCCCTACGGATGCTCACGCAATGTGATCTCATCGATCTTTCTGAATGTCAAAGTGAAGAAATTCAACCAAAAGCGGCGGAGTAAGCGGCGGGAGTAACTATGACTCTCTTAAGGTAGCCAAATGCCTCGTCATCTAATTAGTGGCGTGCATGAATGGATTAACGAGATTCTTACTCTCCACATCTACTATCCGGTGAAACCACGACCAAGGAGCAGGCTTGGCGAGAATCGTGAGGAAAGAAGACCTGTTGAGCTTGACTCTAGTCGACTTTGTGAAATGACTTGAGAGGTGTAGGATAAGTGGGGAGCTCTCGGTGAAATTGAAATACCACTACTTTTAACATTATTTTACTTATTACGTGAATCGGAGGTAAGTCTGCCCCTCTTTTTGGACCAAAGGTCGACTTGATACGGTGATCCGAGGCGAAAGACATTGTTAGGTGGAGAGTTTGGTTTGGTAGGCGCATCTGTTAAAAGATATCATAGGTGTCTAAGATGAGCTCAGCGAGCAAAATCTCGTGTGGAATAAAAGGGTAAAAGCTCGGTTGATTACGATTTCCGATCGAATCTGAGCCGTGAAAGCGTGGCATATCGATCCTTTAGACCTTGAAATTTGAAGCTAGGCGTCGAGAAAAGTTACCACGAGGATAAGCGGCTTGTGGCGATAGCGTTCATAAGCGACGTTGCTTTTGATCCTTCTATGTGGCTCTTCCTATCATTGTGAAGCGAAATTCACCAAGTGTTGGATTGTTCACCTTAATAGGGAGCGTGAAATTTGGGTTTAGACCATCGTGAGAGAGGTTAGTTTTACACTCTTGATGGCAGCGTCGTAATAGTAATTCAACCTAGTCTGAGAGAAACAGTTGATTCGCACAATTGGTCATCGCGCTTGGTTGAAAAGCGATGGCGTGAAGCTACCGTCTTGTTGGATTATGTTGAATACGCCTCTAAGTCGAAATCCGGGCTAGAAGCGACAGACGCGCTTGTCGTCCGATTATCGACCCGCGATGGGGCCTTTGGCCCCAAAGAACGCGTGTAAATGAGTCGGCGATCGCGGCGGACAAGCATGGTGCCTCATGGGCGTAATTCCCATAGAACAGCGGGTAGAATCCTTTGTAGATGACTTAAATATGAGGCGGAGTATTGTAAATGGCGAGTGGCCTTGCGCCATGATCTCTTGAGATTCGACCCTTTATCGCTTGATTAATCCCTCCCCCGCCCCTTAGATCCTTGTCCTTTTACCGTCGACCACAGGGTCTTGGTGGGGACTTGGTGTAAGGAGTTGGTTAAAACACTTGGCCGTCTGCCCTCGAGAAACATTACTGTGAGGGGCCGTGGCTTCTTGGTCTGACTCCTAAGTTTTGGTGGCTCCGGGCACTTGTTCAATTTTTTGCCGTGCCATGCCATATTTCACTCGGCTTCTTGTATTTGTTTTGGGCCAACAGAAAAAAATTTTAGTTAAAAGTACTAAGTGTAAGTGGCCTAAAAAAATTATCCTCGTTTCAGACATGTGCGGGAGCCTCGGGCAACATCTGCAACGTAGGCCATCCCGTGGTGCGGGCTCATCGAGGAACACCGGCACCTTGGTGCCTTGGATGTGCGGAGCGTCGAGCACCATCGGGCCTCTGTTGGTGTGCAAGCGTTGGGCTAAAAAAAGTGTCCCTGTTTTAGACATCTGAAACATGTCCCTGTTTCAGACATATGAATGTCGACTGGTAGCGCATTGATAAAGTTTTTTTAGCTCTTTGGGGGGGAAGTGATATTGAGCGACGGGGGTTATCCGATTACCTTGCCCATCGCATGCCTAAGCGTTGGTGCCTCCACCATGATTAGGTTCAGTGATACTCAAGCGATCTATCTGGGCTATTGTAAGATGTGCCATCGAGTCCCTCCCCAATCCCAAAGGTGCAATTCGGATACCGCTACATGTCAGACACCCAACAATGAGCAGATAAATCGGGCTCTCCCAATCCCAAAGGTAGAATTTGGATATCATAACATGTAGCGTACCCAAGAATGAGCAGATAAGTCCGGTCCTCCCAATCCTAAAGGTAGAATTTAGATTCCGTAACATGTGACGTACCCGCGAATGAACTAATCGTCCCGATCCCTCCCTTTCACAACAAGAGCCTCTGGCACCTTGAGCCCTCGGTCGTGCGGTAGCCTCGGTCGTGCGGGGCTATCCTGTGGTGTTGGGCCATGGGGCACCGTCGGCCCCTTGGTGCATCGGATGTGCTGGAGGGTCGAGCACCAAAGCTAATTTTGGGCCCCCATTGGTGTGGAAGCGTCGGTATCATAATGTGTCCCCGTTTCAGACACATGAATGTCTGCTGGTAGCCTGGTAGCAGCAGTGTGTTTTTGCAAATTCTCTCCAAGATTTGGGCGATTTTCTTTCTTGTTTGATTTGTGTGTCTGCCTAAAAATCCTTTGATTCTTATGGCAGTTTAGCGGTGGTGTTTGGGGTGTTCTACGGTTTCTTTGAATTTTGGTTTCTTTTTCAATCGATCATTGTGTTTACATCGTTTCCTTCCATCTTTGTTGCGGTGGATTTTGGATTTTGTCCAAGTTCTTATCCTTCAATGGCGTTACGGGCGTGATGGATTGACATGCCTGTCTAAATCAATGACATCTTGCATCATCTTCACGGTGATCGGTTGCATTTGTTTCATTAATTTGGTCTTATCATCGTTTTCTTTATATTTCTTTTATCATTAAGTCTTTATGAGTTTGATTTTGTTCTTTGACTCTTTCTACGTACTTTCTGCATGGTTTTTTCTTTGATTATTCTCTTTCTTAATTCCAAGGTTGGTGGTGGGTCCCTCGGTGGTATGTAAGTAATTTGTTGTGTTCTCTCTTACGTTCTTGCATGGTTTTAACATCTTCTTAGTTTTTTACGTCGTTTTTCCATGCACGTCGGGAAGGTTCTGTAACTAAGTTTCTTTTCTTTTCTTTTATGCATAGGATTTTCTTTTACGATAATTCCTTCTATTATTTGGTGTTTATAAATTTTTGTTCTGTTGGGGTGTGTTATTCTATGTTTCGTTTTGTTGCATGTTTTTCTTGTGTCTTTTACCTTTGTGTTTGTGTAGAGCATTTTCTCGTTTTGTTTTCTTATTTTTCTTGAACAGGTGGTCAGCTGCTGTCTTGAAGGAAGATTGGCAGGACAAGGATAAAGATATGGATGTCGATGACATTAACGTGTTGATGGATAAATTGAAATTCTACGAGGAAGAATCTTCAAAGGTGTTTAGTCAATGGAGAAAGTAATCCCGAAATGGTGAGTCGTAGGCGGTTAGCGGAGTTATGGCGAGGTTAAACCGAATAGGGAGGCTATGTACGAGGTGTTTAGATCAATTTGGTTCACAAAAGCGGTGAACTTTGTGGCTTTGAGGAGGGCGCGATCATCGTCAAATTTGGGTGCGTGGAAGGCGAAGCAATTCTTAATCTAATGCCACTGTTGTTCGATAATTGTTTGTTTTCAATGCTACCCTTTGAAAAAGGAAGCGATCGAAGATTATGAGTTCCACAAAGCTCCTTTTTGGGTCAGAATCCTTAACATCCCCCTGAAAATCATGGTCCGGCAAACTGCATTAGAAATGGGAGATATTATTGGTGAATTGGTTGCAATCGATTGGAAAAATAGGGATGGAAGCTGGACGGAGTTCATTAGGATTAAAGTGAAGATTAATATCTTAAATCCCTTGAGGCGAATTGTGAAGTTTGTTGATAGGAACGGGAATGAAAGCTTATGTTTATTGAAATATAAAAGACTTCCCGAGTTTTGCTTCAAATGTGGTATAATCGGGCACAAGATGGAAAGCTGTTTGGAGAAGAGTGAACCAGAGGGGGTCAATGAAATATATTTACAGTATGGTAATTGGTTGAGAGCTACGGTCACGCCTCCGACTCAAAATAAGGGTAATTGGCGTAATGGCATTGAGGTGCTTTCAACAATATCCTCATCGGATGTGGAGAAGGATGGGAGCAAATTCGAATCAAGGGAAGAAAGTGGCCCTATCATCCTAAAGGGTAAAGAAAAAAGGGGAGATGAGGAAATCATGTCGGCCTCTCTAACAGAAAGAAGGTTTCATAAATTTGTGAGAGATGCATGGGTAGGTTTAAAAGTAAAAGGAGGAGATCGAAGGCTCAACACGGAGAGACCTTGGAAGAGAGTCCAGCAAAACAAGCGAAGAGAAGAATGCTCAAGTTCACGTCTCCTAGTATGGCGGTGGTGGCGACCAGCCCATGAGAGCAATGAAGTTTCTATGTTGGGCTGTCGAGGGATGGGAACCTGCGCGATTCGAGTTAAACAACTCATTATTGCTAATTCCCGATGTAGTCTTTATGCGTGAAACTAAAATTAATAATAACAATGCTTGTGAGTTAGCTCTTTGTGTAGGATGAATGGTTGTCGGTGGTTGGTTCGGATGGTAAGCGGCGGGTTGATGCTTATGTGGAAGGAAGGGCCAAGGTTGTGGTACAAAACTATTCAAAATTTCACATAGACTTCGCTAGTTGGCACGGAGGATGGGAAGGATATGCGTTTCACGGGTTTTATGGTCCCTCGGACCCTGGCGGAAGGAATCAAGCCTGGGATATGTTGAGAAGCATAAAAGATAGTACTAGAGAGGATGGGTGGTGGGGGACTTTAATGCCATTCTTAACACTAATGAGAAAGAAGGTGGCGAGAAGGAAGCCAAGGTCTTCTATGGAGGTTTAGAAATTCATTGGATGACTTGTCCACGATTGACATAAAGACTAGCATCGGTTTGGTTTACATGGAGCAACAACGAGGAGGGTTGGTCTTGTAAAAGAAAGGCTCGATAGATTTGTGGCCTCTGAGACTTTGGTCGATAGCATGCCTTTTATTGAGACCAAGGTCATTCATCAGTCAAAATCCGACCATGATGCTGTCTTTATGGATACGATGGGGAAAAAATCGAAGAAAAAATATATGGAACCCAAATCTGATTTAGATCGACATGTGTTGGGCAAAAGAGCAAGAGGCTAAGGAGATCATTAGAGCGTGTGGTTGGGCGAGAGCCAGAATGTTTGTCGATAAAATTTGGAGGATATTAGAGAAAAGTGGGACCACAGCAATATAAGCGTTATAATGATGTCAAACGTAAGATCAATATTTTGGAAAGGAGGATTAATCAACTTATGGATAGCCCTAACAATGCGGATACTTTCAGGTTGCTTAAGAGGGCGCGAAGCAAGTAGGGTTATATTACGGATCTTGAGGAAAAATCTGGGCCGGAGATCCGTTCGATGCTCAAAGAAGGTGGCCAGTAACACGGTTTTTTCATGTCGCGACGACCGATCGAATGAAGAAGAACGATTATAGAAGATTAAGGATTCGAGAGGATGTGGCATGAAGATAGTATTGAAATTAGCGAGGTGGCTCGGGATTTTTAAGGAGCTATTCAAGAAATCGGTGACCCTAGGGATGAAGTTGACTTACATTGCATCCCTAGTTGCGTAACAGAGTATGAGCAGGGGTGAGCAAGGAGTTCTTGATGAAGAAATACATGCGGCTTTTAACCAAATTGACCCTAGGAAGGCCCCTGGCATCGACGGTCTCCCTGGGAGCTTCTTTAGAGAGAACTGGCAGACTGTGGGAAAGGATGTTATTGATTTTTGTCATTTGTGTTTAAGGGACACTAATAATATTCATCTTATTAATGAAACACTTGTTGTTTTGATCCCGAAGATAAAAAACCCAAGTGATATGACTAATTTTCGTCCTATTAGTCTTTGCAGGGTAATCTATAAAATTGTGGCGAAAGTGCTCGCAAACCGTCTTAAAGAAACCTTATCATTGTGCATAAGCGAGAATCAAAGCGCCTTTGTGCCCGGTCGGATGATCCACGACAATGTTTTGATAGCTCATGAGCTCGTTCACTATCTTCGCAGCGCTAAAAATGGTCCCAATAAAGGATGTGTGATCAAACTCGACATGAGCAAGGCCTATGATCGGGTGGAATGGGATTTCCTTGAAAAAGTCATGATTAAGCTCGGCTATTCGCCCGATTGGGTCATTAAGATAATGAATTGCGTCCGTAGCGTTTAATATAGAGTCAAATGCAATTCGAGTATTTGGATGTTATCGTTAGGAAGGGGTCTCCGTCGAGGATCCTTATCTCTATCTTTTCTATTTTGTATGGAGGCTCTCTCGAATGCTCACGGAAGCCCAAAATTTTAACTCTATTAAGGGCATTCGGGCTGGTAGGGAGGCCAAGGATAAATCATCTTTTTTTTGATGGCGCTCTCTTGTTTATCGAGAATAAGCGGAGCGAGGTGGAGCGTGCTTGAAGATTCTTAATACATTTGAAAGAATGTCGGGTCAAAGAATAAATGCTTGAGAAGTCAATGAGTGCATTTTAGTCAAAGTACTCCCACGGTTCAAAGAGATGCTGTTAACGGTGTTCTTCGTATGAAGGTGGCGGATAACCTAGATAATTATTTGGGGCTACCGATACCGATGGGAAAGAAGAAAACTTTGGCGTTCAAAACCATTTTGGAGCGCACGGCTAGTAGATTTAACAGCTGGTCTAAGCGTTTGCTATCGGGGGCTGGAAAAGAGATTTTCATCAAATCTGTGGTTCAAGCCATTCCAACATATACGTTTTCTGTCTTCTATACTCCGAATGGGGTGATTGAGGAAATCCACTCCATGATTGGTCATTTTTGGTGGGGTGGCGGTGACAAAAATAGAGTTTGGAGTAGGTTGGCGTGGGACAGATTGTGTCTTCCAAAAGGAATAGGGGCCTTGGTTTTAGGGACTTTCGACTGTTCAATCTCGCACTATTGGGAAGACAAGTTTGGCGTCTTCTAGCTTGTAAAGAAACCCTTTGCTTTAAGGTCCTTAGTGCAAAATACTTTCCCAACGGTGATGTTCTTCAACCCAAAAAAGTTGATAAACCCTCTTTCACTTGGCAAAGTATTTCTAAAGCGGTAGAGAAACTGAACGAGGGATTCGGTTAGAGTGTTGGCAATGGAAAAAGCATAGATATTAGGAAGGATCATTGGGGAATTGAAGGCTTAACTGGTCTCTCTATTCGGGTGGAGGATTGTTTGGTGCATGAGAGGAAAGTTTCTGATTTATTAACAGAGAGTGGGAGTGGATGGAAAGAAGAAAGGATCCTGGAATTATATGGAGAAACTTTGAAGGACCAGATCTGTAATATTCCCGTTTCTCATAATGGTCATGAGGACCAACGTATTTGGTTTCACAACCCGTGGGGCTTTTTCTCGACAAAAACAACATACTCCTGGCTAATTCTAAAGCATGCTGGTTTCGGCCCCCACCGTTTCTTCTAGAGGTTGATATGGAAATTGAGTACCCTCCCTAAGGTGCGTATCTTTGCCTGGAAGCTCGGCCATAACATCTTACCCACTTATGATCGGATCGCTGGGATTAGGAGAGGCTTTAACAGTGCCTGCCCAAGATGCGGGCAGGAATGCGAGACCCTCTTTCATGCCATGAGAGACTGTCCCAAAGCAAAAGCTGTGCTGAGGATAGGAGGTTTAAATGACAAGCTGTTAACCGGAAGCTTCTTAAACTGTATAGATTGTCTTGAAGAGGCTATGCGATTGTTGGATGGTCAGGCTATGGTAGACTTCATCACCGTTTTGTGGAACGTATAGAACAGCAGGAACAATTGGGTGTTTAGGGGTATGGACAAGGAGGCCAGAATAACATGGGAGAGAGCTTCATGCCTGAGCCAGGATTTCAAAATTTTTAATTTGGTTGATAAGCCGTTGCTGCCGATTGAGGAAGTTGATAGAAATTTGGAAAAAACTGCTTGCGGGAGGAAGTAAAAATCAATTTTGACGCCTCATTCCAGAAAGACAAAGTGAGCTATGGCGCGCTGGCTAGGGACCACGATGGCTTTGTTTTGGGTGGCACGATGGGCGTTGGTGTTGATGCTAAGTGCGCTGAACAAGCCGAATTGAAAGCGTTTGAAGAAAGTTTAAATTTTACTCGATTGATGGGATGGAAAAAGGTGGTATTCGAAACAGACTGTGCTAATATAGTTAACCGCTTCAAAAATAGAAATATTGACCAGACCAGCTTAGGCTTTTGTATGAGACGTTTATCGTCCTTAGTTGATTCTTTTTTATTTTTATTTTTAATTGGGTACCTAGGTCAAGTAACAAAGCGACCGATATCTTATGTAAATTGGCCATTGATAAACATTGTATTAAAAGCTTCGATGTTGATTATCCATCGGAGATTCACATGTGCATTTTGAATGATGCAATAATATGAGCTGACCTCTTGGGTCGTTTTCTATCAAAAAAAAAAGAATGTCGGCTGGTAGCATATTGACCAAGTTTTTTTAGCACTTTAGGGGGGAGGTGATATTGAGCGAGCAGGGGTTACCTAGGGCACTGCCCACGCCCATTTCATGCCCGGACGTCGGTGCCCCCCACCGCCGATTAGGTTTCCGACGGTGCTCTGGCAGTCCATTTTGGTGGTACTCCGGCGAGCCTTCCCGGCGGTGCTCTGTGAGACATCCCGGGATATAGCAAATGGCGCAACGAGTCGTCCCGGTCCCTCCCCTTTTGAAACAAGAGCATCCGGCACCTTGGGCCCTTGGTCGTCCCGGAGCATCGGGCACCAGTGACACCTTGGTGCTTGGATGTGCGGGAGCCTCGAGCACCATCGGCCCCTTGGTGCTTTGGATGTGCGGGAGCCTCGAGCATCGTCGGCACCTTAGTGCCTTAGATGTGCGGGAGCCTCGAGCACCGTCGTCACCTTGGCGCCTCGGATGTGCGGGAGCCTCGAGCAGCGTCGGTAACTTGGTGCCTCGGATGTGCGGGAGCCTCGAGCACCATCGGACCCTTGGTGCCTCGAATGTGCGGGAGCCTCGAGCAGCACCAGCACCTTGGTGCTTAGAATGTGCGAGAGCCTCGAGCGTCGTCGGTACCTTGGTGCCTTGGATGTGCGGGAGCCCCGAGCACCGTCGTCACCTTGGTCCTTCGGATATGCGGGAGCCTCGAGCAGCGTCGGTAACTTGGTGCCTCAGATGTGTGAGAGCCTCGAGCAGCACCAGCACCTTGGTGATTAGAATGTGCGGGAGCCTCGAGCGCCATCGGCACCTTGGTGCCTAGGATATCCGGGAGCCTAAAGCACCATCGGCACCCTGGTGCCTCGGATGTGCTGGAGCTTCAAGCACCATCGGCACCTTGATGCCTCGAATGTGTGGGAGCCTCGAGCAGCAT
Source organism: Gossypium rotundifolium (assembly GCA_025506655.1). Taxonomy (NCBI): domain Eukaryota; kingdom Viridiplantae; phylum Streptophyta; class Magnoliopsida; order Malvales; family Malvaceae; genus Gossypium; species Gossypium rotundifolium. Next base: position 34,535,925 of record CP106726.1, on the reverse strand, counting down.
CGGCACCTTGGTGCCTCGGATGTGCGGGCTAAAGAAAAGTGACCCCGTTTGGACATAAGAATGTCACTGGTAGCACATTGACGAAGTTTTTAGCTATTTAGGGGTAGAGATCCAGCCTTGGCGTGATCCCCTCAACCCAAGGTGGGGTCGTCCATGCCCCCATGAGGGTCGGATTGTCTCATAATGACTCATCAGCGGTGGTGAGTCGATCTCACAGTGCTAGTGGTTTGGGGTGATAATTTTCGGCCGGTCAAGCCGTGCCCATAGAAATGTAATAGCGACTCGGGACCAAGTTCCTATATCGTGCAAATATCTCTTGGGGTGGCTTATGCATTGCTATGGGCTCGAGCTTGGGTTGGCCATCCACCCCGTCATGTTAGGGGCGCCTTGTGCCTCCTAAGTCGGTAACCTCACGGCGCCTTGGCCTTGTCAAGCCCTTGCACGCATTGAAGCTGCCGTGACCCTAGTACCAAGTCCCTTTGTGACAGCGGCTCCTTTGAGGCGTAAGTTGAGTTTGAAGGCTCGGTCTTGGCTCGACCAAGTCTCAGTGGGATCTTACCCCTTGTAGTTCTCGTGCCAAGCAGTTGTGGTGTGCCCTCGTTTTATTGTTTCGTCCACTCCCCTACCAATGCTTTGGTTGGGTGGGTTGTTGGCCGGTGTGCGTGGGTGCTACTACTAGTACGCAATGGGCATATGAGTGGTGTTTTGGTTGTGTGTATTGGCAGGCTCCATGCTACCCGCATCGAACTGTCGAGCCGCAGTCCTCTTCATTAAATCCCCTTGTTGTTCTAATTGAACCCAAGGGGTGCGATCGGGATCCTGTGTTGCGTACCTAAGCCAGTTAGAATAATGGTTGTGTTGCCGTCCCTTATCCATCTCGTGCCCTTTGGGGTGCGTGGTGGACCTCAATCGTGCCCTGTGTCCCGAGTGTGCCCCCTTAAATTGGTGCGGCCTCGTCGGTGCATCGGAACTCGATCGTGCTTTCGGATGCGGAAAATACTTTTGAGAGTAGGTATTAGGCCCTTGTCTCTCGATGCCTATGCATTTTGTCTCTTGACACGGATGATGCTCGCGCTCTGTTATGACCCCTCTTCGTTGCTCACGCGGCACGTTGAGGTCATCTGATGTCGATGTCGCGAGGAATGCTACAGGTTGATCTGCCGGTAGTCATATGCTTGTCTCAAAGATTAAGCCATGCATGTGTAAGTATGAACAAATTGATTTGTGAAGCTGCGAATGGCTCATTAAATCGATTATAGTTTGTTTGATGGTATTTGCTACTCGGATAGCAGTAGAATTCTAGAGCTAATATGTGCAACAAACCCGACTTGGAAGGATGCATTTATTAGATAAAAGGTCGACGAGGGCTTTGCCCGTTGCTCGATGATTCATGATAACTCGACGGATCGTGCGGCCTTTGTCTTGCGTGACGCATTATTCAAATTACGCCCAATCAACTTTCAATGATAGGATAGTGGCCTCTATGGTGGTGACGAGTGATGGAGAATTAGGGTTCGATTAGGAGGGGCGATAAGCGGCTACCACATCCAAGGAAAGCGATGGGCGTGCAAATTACCCAATCGACACGGGGGTAGTGACAATAAATAACAATCTGGGGCTCTATGAGTGCAGTAATTAGAATAAGTACAATCTAAATCCCTTAACGAGGATCCATTGGAGGCAAGTCACGGTGCCGCCGACAGATAATTCCAACTCTAATAAGCGTATATTTAAGTTGTTGCGGTTAAAAAGCTCATAGTTGGACTTAGGGGTGGGTCGGTCGGTGCGCCTCACGGTGAGCACCTGATGCCTTTCGTCCCTCTTGCCGGCGATCGCTCCGGCCTTAATTGGCGGGTCGTTCCCAGTGCTATTACTTTGAAGAAATTAGAGTGCTCAAAGTAGGCCTACGCTTGTATACATTAGCATGGGATAATATCATAGGATTTCGATCCTATTGTGTTGCCTCCGGGATCGGAGTAATGATTAACGAGGGACGATCGGGGCATTCGTATTTCATAGTCGAGGTGAAATTCTTGGATTTATGAAAGGCGAACAAGCTGAAAGCATTTGCCAAGGATGTTTTCATTAATCAAGAACGAAAGTTGGGGGCTCGAAGGCGATCGGATACCGTCCTAGTCTCAACCATAAGCGATCTTGAGCTAGGGATTGGCGGATGTTTCTTTCAAGACTCGTCGGCACCTTATGAAATCAAATTCTTTGGGTTAGGGAGTATGGTCGCAAGGCTGAAACTTAAAGGAATTGTGGAAGGGCACCACCGGAGTGGAGCACTGCGGCTTAATTTGACTCAACAGGGAAACTTACCAAGTCAGGACATAGTAAGGATTGATGATGAGAGCTCTTTCTTGATTCTATGGGTGGTGGTGCATGGCCGTTCTTAGTTGGTGGAAGCGATTTATGCAGTTAATTAGTTATGACGAGACCTCGACACTGCTAACTAGCTACGGAGGTGATCCTCCGTGGCTAGCTTTAGAGGACTATGGCCTTTTAGGCCAAGGAAGTTTGAGGCAATAACAGTCTGTGATGCCCTTAGATGTTACTGGGCATCTGTGCTGCTACTGCTGATGTATTCAGCGAGTCTATAGCCTTGGCCGGCAGGCTCGGGTAATCTTTGAAATTTCATCGTGATGGGGATAGATCATTACAATTGTTGGTCTTCAACGAGGAATTCCTAGTGGCGCGAGTCATCATTTCGCGTTGACTACATCCACCGCCCTTTGTACACCTGGCCGTCGCTCCTACCGATTGAATGGTCGGGTGAAGTGTTGGGATGGCGGCGGCGTGGAGCGATTCGCTACCCATGACGTCGCGAAAGTCCATGAACCTTATCATTTAGAGGAAGGAAAAATCGTAATAAGGTTTACGTAGGTGAACTGCGGAAGGATCATTGTCGAAACACGCCTAGCGAGAATGACCCGTGAGCGCGTTGTAAACAACAGGAGGTGAATGCTGGTGCATCCGCCCTCGCCATCCCTATGTCTCGGAGGCGATCGGTCTCGTCGTCCCTTTGCCCATCGGGTGGGGTGAGATGTCAAGATCAACCTCTTCACGGCAAAACGAACAAACACCGGCGAATCACGCCAAGGAATCGAAACAAAAAAGGGGCACGTCATCATTGCCGAACCGTTCGCGATGTCGATGCTTGATGATGTTGCTCTTTTGTCGCAAAATATCTGAAGCGACTCTCAATGGATATCTCGACTCTCGCGCCGATGAAGAGCGTGGCGAAATCGACACTTGGTGTGAATTACGAATCCGTGAACCATCGAGTCTTTGAGCATGAAGTTGCGCCCCAAGCCATTAGGTAGAGGCACGCGTCTGCTTGGGTGTCATGCATCGTCGTCGCAACCAACCACGAGCCCTTGGGCCTCGGTTGGACCGCTGAGCAAAATTAACCTCTGTGCGCCACCCGACGGTTGGCCTAAATTTGAGTCTCGGCGACTTCATCGTCGTGACCTTCGATGTAATCTTGTAAGTAACCTCGTTGAGTCGTGCACGTTCATCGATCGAGACCCTTAAACCCTTCGAATTGCGCAGACGGTGCTGCGCCGCGACCAGTCGGTCAAAGGATTACCGTGAGTTTAAGCATATCAATAAGCGGAGGAAAAGAAACTTACCAGATTCCTCTACTAGCGAGCTTAACCGAGAAAAGCCGACTTGAGAATCGGACGCCATCGGCATTAATTGTAGTCTGGAAAAGCGTCCTCGGCGGACCGGGCCCAAGTCCTGAAAGGGACTGTTGGAGAGGTGAGAGTCCCATCGTGCGGACCTGTCACTGCACGAGGACATCTCTGAGTCGGTTGTTTGGGAATCTGACCCTAATCAGTGATAAATTCTGTCTAAGGCTAAATCTGGTGAAAGCAGATGGCGAACAAGTCTGCGAGGAAAGATGAAAATGACTTTGAAAAGAGAGTCAAAGAGTGCTTGAAATTGTCGGGAGGGAAGCGGATGAGGCGTGCGATGCGCCTCGGTCGGATGTGAAATGGCGAGAGCCGATGCCTTGTCGACTCGGGCGTGGGCCGACACGAAGGTCGTGGCGATGGCCCAAGCCGGGCCTTTGATCGCTGTAGAGGCGTCGTCGCCTCGATCGTGGGATCCGGCCGCGTCATCTCGGTGTGCTTCGGCACTGCGTACTCGAGCGTCGACCTGCGGGCTCCCATTCGGCCCGTCTTGAAACACGGACCAAAGAGTCGACATGTGTGCGAGTCAGCGAACTAGAAAACTCATAAGGCACAAGGAAGGCGATTGAGCGGGATCCTCGTGGGTGCACCACCGACCGACCTTGATCTTACGAGAAGGGTTGGTAAGAGCATGCACACTCGGGACGAAAGATGGTGAACTATGCTGGCGAAGCGAAGCCGGAGGAAACTTCTGGTGGAGGCCCGCACGATCTTGACGTGCAAATCATTAAATCGACTTGGGTATAGGGGCAAAGACTAATCGAGCGTCTAGTAGCTAGTTCCTCTGAAGTTTCCCTCGGGATAGTTGGAGCCCTTAGCGAGTTCTATCGGGTAAAGCCAATGATTAGAGGTATCGAGGCGCAACGCCCTCGACCTATTCTCAAACTTTAAATAGGTAGGACGGCGTGGTTGCTTGTTGAGCAGCGTCATAGAATCGAGAGCTCAAGTGGGCCATTTTGGTAAGCGAAGCTGTCGATCACGGGATAAACCGAAGCCGTGTTACGGTGCCAGCTGTGCTAACCTAGAACCCACAAAGGGTGTTGGTCGATTAAGATAGCGGGGCGGTGGTTATGGAAGTCAAAATCCGTTAAGGAGTGTGTAACAACTCACTGTCAATCAACTAGCCCCGAAATAGATGGCGCTTAAGCGCGACCTATACTCCGGGTCGTCCGGGGCAAAGGCCGAGCCAGATGAGTAGGAGAACACGGCGGTCACGTAAAACCCGGGCGTGAGCACAGGCGGGCGGCCGTCCGGTCTGAGATCTTGGTGGTAGTAGCAAATATTCAAATGAGAACTTTGAAGGCGAAGAGGGAAAGGTTCCATGTGAGCAGCACTTGCACATGGCTTAGTCGATCCTAAGAGGCAGGGAAGCCGTCCGATAAGCGATTCAGCCATGAGCTTGAAAGGAATCGGGTTAAAATTCTTGAACGCTGGGACCTTGACGGTGACAGCGTTAGGGAGTCCGGAGAGCGTCGATGAGGCCTAGGGAAGAGTTATCTTTTACATTTAACGGCACATCCACCACAGAAGCGACTCAACGGAGGTAGGGTCCAGTGATCGGGAAGAGCACCACCGTCGCGTAGTGTCCCGGTGCCCCGTGACCCTTGAAAGTCTGGAGGACCCGAGTCTGCGTCGCACCCGGTCGTATTCATAATCGCATCAGTCTCCAAGGTGAACGACCTACGGTCAATGGAACAATGTAGGCAAGGGAAGTCGGCAAAATAGTTCTATAACCTCGGGAAAAGGATTGGCTCGAGGGGTTGAGCACGAGGTCCCGGCCCAACCCGTCGATTCTTAGGTGCACTACTCGATTTGCTCTCACGGTGAGGCGGGTGACCACGTCTTTGGCCGGGGGGAGACGGGAAGCAGCTCCCTCGGGGCCTTCCAGGCGACGAACAGTCAACTTAGAACTGAAATACGGACAAGGGAATCCATTTGTTTATTTAAAACAAAGCATTGCGATGGTCCTGCGGATGCTCACGCAATGTGATTTACGCTTGATCTTCGAATGTCAAAGTGAAGAAATTCAACCAAGCGGCGGGTAAGCGGCGGAGTAACTATAACTCTCTTAAGGTAGCCAAATGCCTCGTCATCTAATTAGTAGACGCGCATGAATGGATTAACGAGATTCCCACTTGTCTACGTCTACTAACCAACAAACCACGCCAAAGGCGGGCTTGGCGAGAATCGGCGAGGAAAGAAGACCTGTTGAGCTTGACTCTAGTCCGACTTTGTGAAATGACTTGAGAGGTGTAGGATAAGTGGGAGCTCTCGGTGAAAGTGAAATCCCACTACTTTTAACGTTATTTTACTTATTTAAGTGAATCGGAGGCGAGCACCTCTCTTTTTGGACCCAACGTCGACTTGACCGGTCGATCTGGCGGAAGACATTGTCGGTGGGGAGTTTGGTGAGGCGGCACATCTGTTAAAGATAACGCAGTGTCCTAAGATGACTCAGCGAGCAAATCTCGTGTGGAACAAAGGGCAAAAGCTCGTTTGATTCGATTTCCGATCTGAATCTGAGCAGTGAAAGCGTGTCCTATCGATCCTTTAGACCTTGAAATTTGAAGCTAGAGGTGTCGGAAAAGTTACCACGAGGATAACTAGCTTGTGGCGGCCAGTTCATAGCGATGTTACTTTTGATCCTTGATGTCGGCTCTTCCTATCATTGTGAAGCGAAATTCACCAAGTGTTGGATTGTTCACCCACCAATAGGGAGCGTGGTAGTTGGGTGTAGACCGTCGTGAGACAGTTAGTTTTACCCTCTTGATGGCGCGTCACAATAGTAATTCAACCTAGTACGAGAGGAACAGTTGATTCGCACAATTGGTCATCGCGCTTGGTTGAAAAGCGATGTGTGGCTACCATCTGTTTGGATTATGGTGAACACCTCTAAGTTAGAATTGGGCTAGAAGCGGCCGACGCCCGTCGCCTGATCTGAACTTCTGCGATGAGGGCCTTTGGCCCCCAAAGGCACATGTCGTAGGTGTAGCGATCGCGGCGGACAAGCCGTGGGCGCCTCCTTAGAGCATAATTTCCACCGAGTGGTGGGTAGAATCCTTTGCAGATGACTTAAATACACGACGGGGTATTGTAAGTGGCAGAGTGGCCTTGCTGCCACGATCCACTGAGATTTAGCCCTTTGTCACTTCGATTCATCCCTCCTCCCATGGCCCTTCCAATCCCCCTCATCCTTTTGCACGTCCCGACCCTGGGGTCCCCAGGTGGGGGACTTGGTGTAAGGAGTTGGTTAAAACACTTGGCCGTGCCGCCCCCTCGAGAAACATTGCACAACGGGGGTCGTAGCTTTACGGGTGCGAGCTCCCAAGTTTTGGTGGCTCCGGGCACTTGTTCAATTTTCTGCCATGCCATGTCATATTTCATTCGGCTTCTTGTATTTGTTTTGGGCCAACAGAAAAAAATTTCAGTTAAAAGTACTAAGTGTAAGTGGCCTAAAAAAAATTATCCCCGTTTCAGACATGTACAGGAGCCTCAGGCAACATCCGCAACGTAGGCCATCCCGTGGTGCGGGCTCATCGAGGAACATCGGCACCTTGATGCCTCAGATGTGCTGGAGCGTCGAGCACCATCGGGCCCCTGTTGGTGCGCAAGCGTTGGGCTGAAAAAAGTGTCCCTGTTTCAGACATCTAAAATATGTCCCTATTTCAGACATATGAATGTCGATTGGTAGCAGCAGCAGCAAGCAGCGTGTTTTTGCAAATTCTCTCCAAGATTTGGGTGATTTTCGTTCTTGATTGTTTTGTGTGTCTACCTAAAAATTCCTTTGATTTTTATGGCAGTTTAGCGGTGGTGTTTGGGGGGTGTATGGTCTCGGTGTATTCTGATTTCATTCTTTCAATTCTGATTGCAGTGTTTTTGTCGACTTCTGCCTTCTTATTGCGGTGATTTTTTGGATTTTGTGTTCGTGAGCTTATCTGTTTGGTGACGTTCTTGATCTGATGGATTGACATGCCCTGTCTTGTCGACTGACAACTTGTATCATCCTTCGGGTGATCGGGTGGTGTTTCTCCCCTTATTATTGTTTTTTTGTTATCTTTCTCATCCGATTTCTCTTATCGGTAATCTTTTCTGTGTTTGACTTTGGTTTTGTCCCTTTCTACGTAGTTTCCTGCATGGTTTTTTCTTTGTTATTTTCTTTCTTAATTCCAAGGTTTGTGGTAGGTCCCACGGTGGTTTGCGCGTAACTTGCTGTGTTTTCTCTTACGTTCTTGCATGGTTTTAACATCTTCTTGGTTTCTACGTCATTTTCATGCACGTCGGGGAAGTTCTGTAACTCAGTTTCTTTTCTTTTCTTTTATGCATAGGATTTTCTTTTACGATAATTCCTTTTATTATTTGGTGTTTATAAGTTTTGTCCTGTTGATGTGTGTTTTCTATGTTTCGTTTTGTTGAATGTTTTTTTGGTGTCTTTTACCCTAGCGATTGTGTAAAGCATCTTCTCATTTTGTTTTCTTGTTTTTCTTGAACAGGAGGTCAGCTACTGTCTTGAAGGAAGATTGGCAGGACAAGGATAAAGATATGGATGCCGATGACATTAACGTGTTGATGGATAAATTGAAGTTCTCTGAGGAAGAAGCTTCAAAGGTGTTTCGTCCAATGGAGGAAAGTAATCCCCAGGGTGGTGAGTCGTGGGCAGTTGGTAGAGTTATGGTGAGGGTTAAACCGAATAGGGAGGCGATGTACAGGGTGTTTAGATCAATTTGGTTCACAAAAGAAACGATGAACTTTGTGGCTTTGAGGGAGGACGCGATCATCATCAAATTTGGGTGCGTGGAAGACAGGAACAAAATTCTTAATCTAATGCCCTAGTTGTTCGATAATTGTTTATTTTCAATGCTACCCTTTGAAAAGGGAAAAGCGATCGACGATTATGAGTTCCACAAATCTCCTTTTTGGGTAAGAATCCTCAACATTCCCCTGGAAATCATGGTCCGACAAACTGCATTAGAAATGGGAGATATTATTGGAGAATTGGTTGTAATCGATTGGAAAGATAGGGATGGAAGTTGGACGGAGTTTATTAGGATTAAAGTGAAGATTAATATCTTAAAACTTTTGAGGCGGATTGTGAAGTTTGTTGATAGGAACGGGAATGAAAGCTTATGTTTATTAAAATATGAAAGACTTCCCGAGTTTTGCTTCAAATGTGGTATAATCGGGCACAAGATGGAAAGCTGTTTGGAGAAGAGTGAACCAGAGGGGGTCAATGAAAAGGATTTACAGTATGGGAATTGGCTACGAGCTACGGTCACGCCTCCGACTCAAAATAAAGGTAATTAGCGAAATGGCATTGAGGAGCTTTCAACAATATCCTCATCGGATGTGGAGAAGGAGGGGAGCAAATCCGAATCAAGGGAAGAAAGTGGCCCTATCATCCTAAAGGGTAAAGAAAAAAGGGGAGATGAGGAAATCATGTCGGCCTCTCCAACAGAAAGAAGGTTTCATAAATTTGTGAGAGATGGTATGGGTAGGTTTAAAAGTAAAAGGAGGAGATCAAAGGCTCAACACGGAGAGACCCTGGAAGAGAGTCCAGCAAAACAAGCGAAGAGAAGAATGCTCGAATTCACGTCTCCTAGTATGGCGGTGGCTGGCGACCAGCCCCGCCAGGAGCCATGAAGTTTCTATGTTGGAACTGTCGAGGGTTGGGGAACCCTGCGACAGTTCGAGAGTTGAAGCAACTCATTGTTGCTAATTCCCCTGATGTAGTTTTTGTTTGTGAAACTAAAATCAATAATAACAATACTTCGCGGGTTAGCTCTTTGTGTAGGATGAGTGGTTGTCTGGTGGTTGGTTCGGATGGTAAAAGCGACGGTTTGATGCTTATGTGGAAGGAGGGGGCCAAGGTTGTGGTAGAAAACTACTCTAAATTTCACATAGACTCGCTAGTTGGCCTAGAGGATGGAAAGGATATGCGGTTCACGGGTTTTTATGGTCCCTCTGACCTGGCGGAAGAAATCAAGCACAGGATATGTTGAGAAGCATAAAAGATAGTACTAGAGAGGGATGGGTGGTGGGGGGACTTTAATGCTATTCTTAACCCTAATGAGAAAGAAGGTGGTAGAAAGAAGCCAAGGTCTTCCATGGAGGAGTTTAGAAATTCTTTGGATGACTTGTCACTGATCGATATCAAGACAAGCAATGGCTGGTTCACATGGAGCAACAACAGGGAAGGTTCGGGTCTTGTTAAAGAAAGGCTCGATCGATTTGTGGTTTTCGAAACGTTGGTCGATAGCATGCCTTTTATTGAGACCAAGGTCATCCGTCAGTCAAAATCCGATCATGATGCTGTCTTTATGGATTCGATGGGGAAGAAATCGAAGGAAAAATGCATGGACCCCAAATATAGATTTAGATACGACATATGTTGGGCCAAAGAGCAGGGGGCTAAGGAGATCATTAAAAATGTGTGGTCGGACAGAGACAGACCGTTTGTCGATAAGCTGGAGGATATAAGAGAGAAGATGGGACTTTGGCAATATAAAAGATACAATGATGTTAAACGCAAGATCAATGTTTTGGAAAGAAGGATTAGTCAACTTATGGATAGCCCTAACAATGAGGATACTTTCAGGTTGCTTAAGATGGCGAGAAGCAAGCTGGGTTATATCCTGGATGTTGAGGAGAAATACTGGGCCCAGAGATCCCGTTCCCAGTGGCTCAAAGAAGATGACCGTAACACAAGGATTTTTCATGTGCGAGCTACTAGTCGAATGAAGAAGAACAGTATAGAGAAGATTAAGGATTCGAGAGGGATGTGGCATGAAGATAGCATTGAAATCAACGAGGTGGCTCGGGATTTTTTTAAGGAGCTGTTCAAGAAGTCGATAGACTCTAGGGATGATACTGACTTACATTGCATCCCTAGCTGTGTTACAGAAAGCATTAACAGGGAGTTGAGTAAAGAGTTCTCTGATGAAGAGATCCTTTCGGCCTTTTACCAAATTGACCCTAGGAAGGCCCCTGGCATTGATGGTCTCCCTGGGAGTTTTTTCAGAGAAAATTGGCAGATTGTGGGAAAGGATCTCATTGACTTTTGTCATATGTTGTTAAGAGACACTATTAATATTCATTATATTAATAAAACTCTTATTGTTTTGATCCCTAAGGTTAATAATCCTAGTTCTATGACTAACTTTTGTCCTATTAGTCTATGCAGGGTCATCTACAAAGTGGTGTCGAAAGTGCTTGCAAATCGTCTAAAAGAAACCCTATCCATGTGCATTAGTGAGAATCAAAGTGCCTTTGTGCCGGGTCGGATGATCCATGACAATGTTTTGATCGCACATGAGCTCGTTCATTATCTACGTAGTGCCAAAAATGGTCCCAACAAAGGATGTGTGATCAAGCTAGACATGAGTAAGGCTTATGACCGGGTGGAGTGGGATTTCCTTGAAGCAGTTATGATTAAGCTCGGCTTCTCACACGATTGGGTCGTAAAAATCATGAATTGTGTTCGCAGTGTTAAATATAGAGTCAAATGCAACTCAAGTATTTCCGACATTATCGCATGCGAAAGGGGTCTCATGAGGGATCCCTTATCCCCTATCTTTTCTTTTTGCATGGAGGTCTCTCTCGAATGCTCTTGGAAGCTCAAAATAATAACTCTATCAAGGGTATTGAGGCGAGTTTGGGAGGGCCAAGAATAAATCATCTTTTTTCAATGATGATGCTCTATTGTTTGTTAGGAATAAGCGGGCGAGGTGAGCAGTGTATGAGGATTCTTAATATGTTTGAAAGTATGTGCAGTGGAGAATAAACATCGAGAAGTCGATGGTGCATTTTAGCCGAAGACTCACTGTGGCCCAAAGAGTTGTGGTGAGCGATGTTCTACGCATGAAAGTGGTGGACAGCCTTGACAATTATTTGGGGCTCCCGATTCCATTAGAAAAGAAGAAATCTATGGCGTTTAAAAACATTCTGGAGCGCACGGCCAATAGATTCAACAGTTGGTCCAAACGTTTGCTTTGAAAGTGGAAAAGAGATTTTACGTTAAGTCATAGTTCAAGCTATTCCCACCTATGCTTTTTCCGTTTTCTTTGCTCGAATGGAGTGATTGAGAACTCCATTCCATGATAGGTAGGTTTTGGTGAAATGTGGTGATAATATGAGCTTGAGCGAGGTGGCTTAGGATAGATTGTGTTTCCCTAAGGGCATGGGGGTCTTGGTTTTAGAATTTCTGTTGTTCAACCTTGCATACAGGCGGTCGGGTTTGGCGACTCTAACTCATAAGGAAACCCTTTGTTTTAAGGTTCTCAGCGCAAAATACTTTCCTAACGGGGATGTGCTTCATTCCAAAAAAGTTGACAAACCGTCGTTTACGTGACAAAGCATTTCTAAAGTGGCAGAATTTTTGCATGAGGGTTTCGGTTAGAGTGTTATCAACGGTAGAAGCATTGATATCTGGAGGGATAATTGGGGAGTAGAGGGCTTGACTGGTTCATCTATCCGTGTGGAGAAAAGCTTGGTGAATGAGAGGAAAGTTTCTGACTTGTTAAGCGAAAGCGGGGAAGGGTGGAAAGAAGGAAGGGTCCTGGAACTATATGGTGAAGACTTGAAGGACCAAATATGTAAAATCCCCGTTTCTCATAATGAATCTGACGATCAACGTTGTTGGTTTCACAACCCTTGGGGCTATTATTCGACAAAAACAGCATACTCGTGGTTGACTTTAAAACAGGTTGGTTTCGATCCTCATTGCATATACTGGAAGATGATCTGGAAGTTGAAAACACTCCCTAAGTTTAGTATCTTTGCTGGAAGCTTGGTCACAATGCTTTACCTACATATGATTGCATTCTTGGTATTAGGAGCGACTTGACGGTTCTGTCCAAGATCTTGAAGCGAGCTCATGAGACTCTTCTTCATGCCATGAGGGACGCCCCCAAAGCGGATTTGTCTTCTTTGTATGGAGGTTTAAGTGATGAAATTGCTTAATGGGAGTTTTCTCTCTTGCATCGGCGGCTTGAAGAGGCTATGAGAACCACAGACGGTCGAGCAATAGCGGATTTAATCATTGTTTTGTGGAACGTTTGGAATAGCAGAAACAACAGGGTGTTCCGGGGAGTGGAAGAAGAAGCTAGGCTGACGTGGGAAAGAGCATCAAGTTTGAGCCATGACTTTCGAATTTTCAACACATTTGGAAGACCGTTGCTCTCGATTGTAGAAACAGATAGAGGATGGAAAAAACCTGAATCTGGGGAGATCAAGATAAACTTTGACGCATCGTTTCAAGATGATAAAGCAAGTTTCGGCGTGTTGGTAAGGGACCACAATGGTTTTGTATTGGGTGGCTTGATGGGCGTGTCGGATATTGCTAAGAGTGCCGAAAGGGCTGAACTGCAGGCTTTTGAAGAGAGCATCAGTTTTGCACGAAGGAAGGGCTGGCAAAATGTTATTTTAAAAACAGACTGTGCAAGCATAGTGAACCGATTTAAAAAGAGAAATAGTGACCGGACTAGCTTAGGCTTTTGTATGAGACGTTTATCGTCCTTAGCTGATTCTTTCTTATTTTTTATTTTTAATAGGGTGCCTAGGTCTAGTAATAAGGCGGCCGATATTCTTTGTAAATTGGCCATTGATAAACATTGTATTAAAAGCTTCGATGTTGATTACCCATCGGAGATTCATATGTGTATTTTAAATGATGCAATAATATGAGTTGACCCCTTTGGGTCGTTTTCCATCAAAAAAAAAGAATGTCGGCTGGTAGCATATTGACCAAGTTTTTTTAGCTCTTTAGGGGGGAGGTGATATTGAGCGAGCAGGGGTTGCCTAGGGCACTGCCCACGCCCATCTCATGCCCAGACGTCTGTGCCCCCCATCGTCGTTTAGGTTCTTGACGGTGCTCCGGCAGTCTATTCCGGCGGTGCTCCGGCGAGACATACCGGAATATAGCAAATGGTGTAACGAGTCATCCTGGTCCCTCCCCTTTTGGAATAAGAGCATCCGGCACCTTGGGCCCTTGGTCGTCCCGGAGCATCGGGCACCAGTGGCACCTTGGTGCTTGGATGTGCGGGAGCCTCGAGCACCGTCGGCCCCTTGGTGCTTCGGATGTGCGGGAGCGTCGAGCACCATCGGACCTTGGTGCCTTAGATGTGCGGGAGCCTCGAGCACCGTCGTCACTTTGGTGCCTCGAATGTGCGGGAGCCTCGAGCAGCGTCGGTAACTTAGTGCCTCGGATGTGCGGGAGCCTCGAGCACTGTCGGAGCCTTGGTGCCTCGAATGTGCGGGGAGCCTCGGCTGACACCAAAGACCTTGGTGCTTAGAATATCTGAGAGCTCGGCGCCGTCAGGTCTGTGGTACCTTGGATGTCTGCAGAGCCTCGAGCACTGTCGTCACCTTGGTCCCTCGGATATGCGGGAGCTTCGGGCAGCGTCGGTAACTTGGTACCTCGGATGTGCGAGAGCCTCGAGCACCGTCGGACCTTTGGTGCCTCGGATGTCTGGGAGCCTCGGCAAACACCAACACCTTGGTACTTAGAATGTCTGGGGAGCCTCGGCGCCATCGGTACCTTAGGTGCACAGGATGTCCGGGAGCCTCGAGCACCATCGGCACCCTGGTGCCTCGGATGTGCGGGAGCCTCGAGTACCATCGTTACCTTGGTGCCTCGGATGTGTGGAGCCTCGGCGAAGATCGGCACCTTGGTGCCTCGGATGTCTTGGCTAAAGAAAAGTGTCCCCATTTCAAACATAAGAATGTCACTGGTAGCACATTGTGAAGTTTTTAGCTCTTGAGGGTGAGATCCATTGCCCCGACGTGGCCCTCAACCCGAGGTGGGGTGCATCAGCCCCCCCATGGGGTCGGATTGTCCCACAATGACTCATCAGCGGTGGTGAGTCGATCTCTGGCGCTAGTGGTTTGGGGTGATGATTTTTGATTGGGTCAAGCCCGGTGCCCATAGAAATGTAATAGCGACTCAGGACCAAGTTCCTATATCGGGCAAAGATCTCTTGGGGTGGCTTATACATTGCTATGGGCTCGAGCTTGGCAACCATCCACCCCCGTCATGTTAGGGACTCCTTGTGCCTCCCAAGTCGGTAACCTCACGGTGCCTTGGTCTTGTCAAGCCCTTGTCTATATTCGAAGCTGCCCGTGACCCCAGTACCAAGTCCTTTTTACGGTAACGGCTCACTACGGGGCGTAAGTTGAGTTTGTAGGCTCGGTGTTGGCTCGACCAAGTCCCAGTGGGATCTTGCCCCTCGTAGTTCTCGTGCCAAGCGGTTGTGGTGTACCCTCGTTTCATTGTTCCTTCTGCTCCTCTACTAATACATTGGTTGGGTGGGTTGTTGGCCGGTGTGCGTGGGTGCTACTACTAGTACGCAATGGGCATATGAGTGGTGTTTTGGTTGTGTGTATTGGTAGGCTCCATGCTACCCGCATCGAACTGTCGAGTCGCACTCCTCTTCATTAAATCCCCTTGTTGTTCTAATTAAACCCAAGGGGCACGATCAGGATCCTGTGTTGCGTACCTAAGCCAGATGGAATAATGGTTGTGTTGTCATCCCTTATCCATCTCGTGCCCTTTGGGGTGCGTGGTGGACCTCAATCGTGCCCTGTGTTTCGAGTGCGCCCCCTTAAATCGGTGCGGCCTCATCGGTGCATTGGAGCTCGATCGTGCTTTCGAATGCGAAAAATATTTTTGAGAGTAGGTATTAGGCCCTTGTCTCACGATGCCTATGCATTTTGTCTCTTGACACGGATAATGCTCGCGCTCTGTTATGACCTCTCTTCGTTGCTCACTCAGCACGTTGAGGGTCTTGCAGTGTCGACGTCGCAGAGGAATGCTACCTGGTTGATCCTGCCAGTAGTCATATGCTTGTCTCAAAGATTAAGCCATGCATGTGTAAGTATGAACAAATTCGAGGCCGTGAAGCTGCGAATGGCTCATTAAATCGATTATAGTTTGCTTGATGGTATTTGCTACTCGGATAACCGTAGTAATTCTAGAGCTAATACGTACAACAAACCTCGATTCTGGAAGGATGCATTTATTAGATAAAAGGTCGACGCGAGCTTTGCCGTTACTCGATGATTCATGATAACTCGACGGATCGCACGGCCTTTGTGCCGCTGACGCATCATTCAAATTTTGCCCTATCAACTTTCGATGGTAGGATAGTGGCCTACTATGGTGGTGACGGTGTGACAGAGAATTAGGGTTCGATTTGAGAGAGGAGCACGAAAGCGGCTACCACATCCAAGGAAAAGGCGGCGGTAGCGCAAATTACCCAATCGACATGGGGAGGTAGTGACAATAAATAACAATACCGGGCTCTATGAGTGCAGTAATTGGAATGAGTACAATCTAAATCCCTTAACGAGGATCCATTGGAGGGCAAGTGCATTGCCGGTGAGCGATAATTCCAGCGTCAATAGCGTATATTTAAGTTGTTGCGGTTAAAAAGCTCGTAGTTAGACTTAGGGGTGGGTCGATTCGGTCCGCCTCACGGTGAGCACCGATACATTTCGTCCCTCTTGCGTGATCACGCTCGGCCTTAATTGGCGGGTCGTTCCTCGGTCTTGTTACTTTGAAGAAATTAGAGTGCTCAAAATAGGCCTACGCTTGTATACATTAGCATGGGATAACATCATAGGATTTCGATCCTATTGTGTTGGCCTTGGGATCGGAGTAATGATTAACGAGGGACGGTCGGGGCATTAAGTATTTCATAGTCGAGGTGAAATTCTTGGATTTATGAAGGCGAACAAGCTGAAAGCATTTTGCCAAGGATGTTTTATTAATCAAGAGCGAAAGTTGGGGCTCGAAGATGATCGATACCGTCCTAGTCTCAACCATAAGCGATCTTGAGCCGAGGATCGGCGGATGTTGCTTTAGGACTCATGGGCACCTTATGAAATCAAAGTCTTTGGGTTTGAGGGAGTATGGTCATAAGGCTGAAACTTAAAGGAATTGTGAAGGGCACCACGAGTGGAGCTGCTGCGGGTTAATTGACTCAACAGGAAACTTACGAGTCAGGACATAGTAAGGATTAATGATGAGAGCTCTTTCTTGATTATATGGGTGGTGGTGCATGGCCGTTCTTAGTTGGTGGAGCGATTTATGCAGTTAATTAGTTATGAGCGAGACCTCGACTGCTAACTAGCTATCTGCAGGTGATCCTCGTGGCTAGCTTCTTAGAGGGAGTATGGCCTTTTAGGCCAGGAAGTTTGAGGTAATAACGGTCTGTGATGCCCTTAGATGTTACGGGCCACACGCGCTACACTAATGTATTCAACGAGTCTATAGCCTTGGTGACGGGCGGTAATCTTTGAAATTTCATCGTGATGGGATAGATCATTGCAATTATTGGTCTTCAACGAGGAATTCCTAGTAGCGCGAGTCATCAACTCGCGTTGACTACGATCCACGCCCTTTGTACACACCGCCCGTCGCTCCTCTTGATTGAATGGTCCGTTGAAGTGTTGGGATCACGGCGGCGTGGCGATTCATTTGCCCATGACGTCGAGAAGTCCACCGAACCTTATCATTTAGAGGAAGGAGAAGTCGTAACAAGGTTTTGTAGGTGAACTGCGGAAGGATGATTGTCGAAACACGCCTAGCGAGCGACCCGTGAGCAGCGTTGTAAATAATACCAGAGGTGGTACGGGTGCATCCACGCCCCTCGCCATCCCCATGTCTCGGAGCAATCGGTCTCGTCGTCCCTTTGCCCATCGAGGCAAAACGAACAAACCCCCGGCGCGAATCGTGCCAAGGAATCGAAACGAAAAAGGGGGCACGTCTTCTATTGCTGAACCGTTTACGGTGTCGATTATGATCGATGATGTTGCTCTTTTGTCGTAAAATATCTGAGAATGACTCATGGCAGCGGATATCTCGGCTCTCGTGTCGATGAAGAGCGTGGCGAAATGCGATATTTGGTGTGAATTGTAGAATCCGTGAACCATCGAGTCTTTGAATGCAAGTTCGCCCCAAGCCATTAAGTAGAGACACGTTTGCACAGGTGTCACGCATCGTCATCCCCAACCAACCACGAGCCCTCGGGCCTCGGTTGGACCGCGTGGTGAAAATTGGCCTCGTGCACTCCACGGTCGGTGGTTGGCCTAAATTCGAGTCCTCGATGACTTTATAAATCCACGACCTTCGGTGGTATCTTGTAAGCAACCTCATTGAGTCGTGCACGTTAAATCAATCGAGACCCTTAAACCCTTTAGGTATCGCATGAGGGCGGTGCTCGCATCGCGACCCGAGACGAAGCGGGATTACCGTTGAGTTTAAGTATATCAATAAGTGAGGAAAAAAACTTACGAGATTCCCTAATGCAATGACGAGCGGGAAAAAGCCAGGTTGAGAATGGGCACCATCGGAGTCTGAATTGTAGTCTGGAGAAGCGTCCTCGGCGGCGAATGGGCCCAAGTCCCACGGAAAGGCGCGGGAGGTGTGAGCCACTGTCGTGCTCGGACCACAATCGCACTCTGAGTCGGGTTGTTTGGGAATGTAGCCCTAATCGGGCGATAAATTCTATCAAAAGGCTAAATCTGAGGCGAGAGCCGATGGCGAACAAGTACCATGAGGAAAGATGAAAAGGACCTTGAAAAAAGAGTCAAAGAGTGCTTAAAATTGTCGGGAGGGAAGCGGATGGGGGCGGTGATGTGCCCGGTCGGATGTGGAGCAATGGCCGTCCGTAATCGGCTTCAGGCGTGGACCGGCGTGGGTCATGGCGGTGGCCCAAGCTCGGGCCTTTGATCGCTGTGGAGATGTCGTCGCCTCGATCGTGGGATCGATCTGTATCTCGGGGTGCTTGACACTGCGTGCTCGGACGTCGACACATGGGCTCCCCATTTGGCCGTCTTGAAACACGGACCAAAGAATCGACATGTGTGCGAGTCAGCGGGCTAGAAAACCGTAAAGCGCAAGGAAGGCGATTGACGGGATCCCTCGTGGGTGCACTGCCGATCGACCTTGATCTTACAGGAAGGGTTGGTGAGAGCATGCATCGGGACTGAAGATAGTGAACTATGCTGGCGGTGAAGCGGAGGAAACTCTAGTGGAGGCCGCGGCGATATTAACGATGCAAATCGTTAAATCGACTTGGGTATAGGGGCGAAAGACTAATCGAACCGCCTAGTAGTTTGGTTCCTCAAAGTTTCCCTCGGGATGGTTGGAGCCCTTAGCGAGTTCTATCGGGTAAAGCCATTGATTAGAGGCATCGAGGCATGGCGCCCTCGACCTATTCTCAAACTTTAAATAGGTAGGGCCAGGCGTGGTACGCCCGTTGAGCAGCGTCCGCAGAATCGAGAGCTTCAAGTGGGCCATTTTGGTAAGCATAGCTGGCGTCTGGGATTAGCAGGAGCCGGGTTCACAGTACCCATTGCACTAACCTAGAACCCACAAAGGGTGTTGGTCGATTAAGGCAATGAGGATGGTGGTCATGGAAGTCGAAATCGCTAAGGAGTGTGTAACAACTCACTGCCGAATTAACTAGCCCCAAAATAGATGGGCGCTTAAGCGCGACCTATCTCCGGCCGTCGGGGCAAGGGCGAGCCCGATGAGTAGGAGGCCTGACGGTCATTTGTAAAACACAGAAGGCTTGAGCCGGCGTATGGCGATCGGTCTGAGATCTTGAGTGGTAGTAGGAAATATTCAAATGAGAACTTTGAAGGCCAAGAGGAAAGGTTCCATGTGAGCAGCACTTGCGAGGGTTAGTCGATCCTAAGAGGCGGAAAGCCCATCGATAAGCGCGTTGACGTAAGCTTCAAAATGGAATCGGGTTAAAATTCTGAGCAAGGACCTGGCGTGCAGCAACGTTAGGGAGTCGAGAGGCGTCGGCGGGGGCCTCGGGAAGAGTTATCTTTTACATTTAGCGGCCGCCCACCCTAAAGCAGCTCGGTAGGAGGTAGGATCCGGTGACGAAAAATACCACCGCGTCGCGTGGTGTCGGTGCGCCCGGCGACCCTTGAAAATTCAGTGGATGAGTGTCGTCCGCGCCGGTCGTACTCATAATCATCAGGTCTCCAAGGTGAAGCGACCTCACGGTCAATGGAACAATATAGGCAAGAGAAGTAGGCAAAATGGATCGTAACCTCAAGAAAAGGATTGGCTCACGAAATTTGGGCACGGGGTTCGATCCGAACCGTCGACTCTGGTGCCTTTGCTCGAGCTACTCTGCGTGGCGAGAAGCGAGTCCACCAGCGATGCCGACACAGAACAGGTGGGAGCGGCTCCCTCGGGGCCTTCCTAGGTGACGAGCGATCAACTTCGAGGCCAGCGCGGATAAGGGAATCCATTTGTTTAATTAAAACAAAGCATTGCGATAGTCCTACGGATGCTCACGCAATGTGATTTACATCGATCTCACGAATGTCAAAGTGAAAAAATTCAACCAAGCGGCGGGTAAGCGGCGAGGAGTAACTATGACTCTCTTAAGGTAGCCAAATGCCTTGTCATCTAATTAGTAGCGCATGAATGGATTAATGAGATTCCCATCATCATCTACTATCCGGTGAAACCACGACCAAGGGAGCGGGCTTGGCGAGAATCGTGAGGAAAGAAGACCTGTTGAGCTTGACTCTGATCGACTTTGTGAAATAACTTGAGAGGTGTAGGATAAGTGGGAGCACTCGGTGAAATTGAAATACCACTACTTTTAACGTTATTTACTTATTAGTGAATTGGAGGCAAGGCACGACCCTCTTTTGGACCTAAGGTTCGACGGTGAAGTAATCCGGCGAAAGACATTGTCGGTGGAGAGTTTGGTGGGGTGGCACATCTGTTAAAGATAGCGGTGTCTAAGATGAGCTCAACGAGCAGAAATCTCGTGTGGAACAAAAAAGGTAAAAGCTCGTTTGATTTTGATTTCTGTACAAATCTGAACCGTGAAAGCGTGGCCTATCGATCCTTTAGACCTTGAAATTTGAAGCTAGAGGTGTCGGAAAAAGTTACCACGGGGATAAGCGGCTTGTGGCGATAGCGTTCATAGCGATGTTACTTTTGATCCTTGATGTCGGCTCTTCCTATCATTGTGAGCGAAATTCACCAAGTGTTGGATTGTTCACCCACCAATAGGGGCGTGAGTTGGCTTTAGGCCGTCGTGAGGCGAGGTTAGTTTACCCTCTTGATGGCCGCGTCGCAATAGTAATTCAACCTAATGCGAGAGGAGCAGTTGATTCGCACAATTGGTCATCGCGTTTGGTTGAAAAAGCGATGTGCCTGAAGCTACCGTCTTGTTGGATTATGGTGACGCCTCTAAGTCGAATTGGGGCTAGAAGTGGCACTTGCGCTTGTCGCCGTTAATCGACCATGTATGAGGGCCTTTATTTGAAGGGCACGTGTCATAGGTGCGATGATCGCGGCGGACAAGCGCGGGCACCTCCTGGGCGTAATTCCCATCGGCGGTGGGTAGAATCCTTCTGAGATGACTTAAATCTGTGACGGGGTATTGTAAGTGGCGAGTGGCCTTCTTGCCACGATCCTTGAATTGATCCTTTATCGCTTGATTAATCCCTCCCCATGGCCCTTCGATCCCCTCGTCCTTTTGCGTCCAGACCACAGGGTCCCTAGGTGGGGACTTGGTGTAAAGTTGGTTAAAACACTTGGCGTGCCGCCTCCTCGAAAACATTACTGGCAGAGGCAGTGGCTTTGTGGGTGCGAGCTCCTAAGTTTTGGTGGCTCTGGGCAATTGTTCAATTTTCTGTCGTGCCATGCCATATTTCATTCGGCTTCTTGTATTTGTTTTGGGCCAATAAAAAAATTCAGTTAAAAGTACTAAGTGTAAGTGGCCTAAAAAAATTATCCCCGTTTCAGACATGTGCGGGAGCCTCGGACAACATCCGCAACGTAGGCCATCCGGTGGTGCGGGCTCATCGAGGAACTCCGGTACCTTGGTGCCTCGGATGTACGGGAGCGTCGAGCACCATCGGGCCCCTGTTGGTGTGCAAGCGTTGGGCTGAAAAAAGTGTCCTATTTGGACATCGAAACATGTCCTGTTCGGACATATGAATGTCGTGGTAAGCGCATTGATAAAGTTTTTTAACTCTTTAGGGGAAGTGATATTGGCGACGGGGGTTATCGATTCCTTGCCCATCCGTCGCATGCGGGACGTCGGTGCCCCCACCAGATTAGGTCCCGGTGGTGCTCAATGATCCATCCAGGGCTATTGTAAGATGTGCCAGCAGTCCCTCCCAATCTCAAAGGTGCAATTCGGATCTGCTACATGTCAGACATCTAACAATGAGCAGATAAATCCGGGCCCTCCCAATCCCAAAGGTAGAATCGGATATCATAACATGTGGCGTGCAGAGAATGAGCAGATAAATCTGGTCCTCCCAATCCCAAAGGTAGAATTTGGATTTACGTAACATGTAGCGTGCAGAGAATAAATGATAAATCCGATCCTCCTTTTACAATAAGAGCCTCCGACACCTTGAGCCCTCGGTCTTGCAGTAGCCTCGGATGTGCGGGGCTATCTCGTGGTGCGGGGCCATGGGGCACCGTCGGCCCCTTGGTGCATCGGATGTGTGGGAGGGTCGAGCACCAAAGCTAATTTTGGGCCCCCATTGGTGTGGAAGCTTCGGCATCATAATGTGTCCCCGTTTTAGACACATGAATATCGACTGATAGATGCACGAGAGGAAAGTTTCTGACTTATTAACAGAGAGTGGGGATGGGTGGAAAGAAGATAGGATCCTGGAATTATATGGAGAAACTTTGAAGGAACAGATCTGCAATATTCCCGTTTCTCATAATGGACATGATGACCAACGTGTTTGGTTTCATAACCCGTGGGGCTTCTTCTCGACAAAAACGGCTTACTCCTGGTTGATTTTAAAACAAGCTAGTTTCGACCCCTACCGTTTCTACTGAAAGTTGATATAGAAATTGAATACTCTCCCTAAGGTTCGTATCTTTGCCTGGAAGCTCGGCCATAACATCTTGCCTACATATGAACGAATCATTTGGGATTAGGGCGGCTTTAGATTGCACTGTCTGAGATCTTGAGGCGAGGATTACGAGACCCTTCTTCATGCTATGAGAGACTGTCCCAAAGCAAAAGCTGTGCTGAGGTTTGGAGGTTTAAATGATAAGCTGTTATCCGGGAGCTTCTTAAACTGTATAGATTGGCTTGAAGAAGCTATGCGCATGTTGGATGGTCGAGCTATGGCAGACTTCATCACTATTTTGCGGAACGTTTGGAACAGCAGGAACAATTGGGTGTTTAGGGGTTTGGATGAGGAGGCTAGAGTAACGTGGGAGAGAGCTTCTTGCCTGAGCCAGGATTTCAGAATTTTTAATATACTTGGTAAGCCGTTGCTGCTGATTGAGGAAGTTGATAGAAATTTGGAAAAAACACTGTGAGGGAAGTAAAATCAATTTTGACGCCTCATTCCAGAAAGACAAAGCGAGCTATGGCGTGCTGGCAAGGGACCACGATGGCTTTGTTTTGGGTGGCACGATGGGTGTAGGTGATGATGCTAAGTGCGCTAAACAAGCCGAATTGAAAGCTTTTGAGGAAAGTTTAAATTTTGCACGATTGATTGGATGGAAAAAGGTGGTATTCGAAACAGACTGTGCTAGTATAGTTAATCGCTTCAAAAATAGGAATATTGACCGGACCAGCTTAGGCTCTTGTATGAGACGTTTATCGTCCTTAGCTGATTCTTTTTATTTTTTATTTTAATTGGGTGCCTAGGTCTAGTAATAAAATGGCGATATCCTTTAATAAATTGGCCTTTGATAAACATTGTATTAAAAGCTTGATGTTGATTATCGTCGGAGATTCACATGTGTATTTGAATGATGCAATAATATGAGTGACCTCTTGGGTCGTTTTCTATAAAAAAAAAAAAGAATGTCAATTTGGTAGCGGACGTGTGTTTTACAAATTCTCTCCAAGATTTGGGCGATTTTGTTCTTGATTGTTTCGTGTATACGCTAAAATCCTTTGATTCTTATGGCAGTTTAGCGGTGGTGTTTTGGGTTTCTACGGTTTCTTTGAATTTTGGTTTCGTTTTTTCAATCTGATCATTGTGTTCTGTCGATTTCTTCCATCTTTGTTGCAGTGGGTTTTGGATTTTTGTCCATGTTCTTATCCTTCAATGACGTTCTGGACGTGATGGTTTGACATGCCCTGTCTCGTCAACTGACATCTTGCATCATCTTCCTGGTGATCGGGTCTGTTTGTTCCATTAATTTGGTTTTATTATCGTTTTCTTTATATTTCTTTTATCATTAAGTCTTTATGTGTTTGAATTTGTTCTTTGACTCTTTCTACGTACTTTTTGCATGGTTTTTTCTTTGTTATTATCTTTCTTAATTCTAAGGTTTGTGATGGGTCCCATGGTGGTATGTGCGTAATTTGTTGTGTTTTCTTTTACGTCCTTGCATGGTTTTAGTATCTTCTTGGTTTCTACGTCATTTTTCATGCATGTCGTGGGGGTTCTGTAAGTCAGTTTCTTTTCTTTTCTTTTTAACCATAGTGCTTTCTTTTACGATAAATTCCTTTTATTACTTTGTGTTTTTAAGATTTGTCCTGCTGGTGTGTGTTTTCTCTAGGTTTTGTTTTGTTGAATGCTCTTATTTACGTCTTTTACCCTTGCGTTTGTGTAGAGTGTCTTCTCGTTTTGTTTTCTTGATTGTCTTGTACGGGTGGTTAGTTGCTTTCTTGAAGGAAGTTTGGCAGAAAAAGGGTTTAGATATGGATGTCGATGACATTAACGTCTTGAAGGAAGAAGAATCAAAGGTGTTTCGTTCAATGGAGGAAAGTAATCCCCAGGGTGGTGAGTCATGGGCAGTTGGCAGAGTTATGGCGAGGGTTAAACCGAATAGGGAGGCTATGTACAGGGTGTTTAGATCAATTTGGTTCACAAAAGAAGCGGTGAACTTTGTGGCTTTGAGGGAGGACGCAATCATTTTTCAAATTTGGGTGTGTGGAAGATAGGAACAGGATTCTTAATCTAATGCCCTGGTTATTCGATAATTGTTTGTTTTCAATGCTACCCTTTGAAAAGGAAAAAGCGATCGAAGATTATGAGTTTCACAGATCCCCTTTTTGGGTTAGAATCCTTAACATCCCCCTGGAAATCATGGTCCGACAAACTGCATTAGAAATGGGAGATATTATTGGAGAATTGGTTGCTATTGATTGGAAAGATAGGGATGAAAGTTGGACGGAATTCATTAGGATTAAAGTGAAGATTAATATCTTAAAACCTTTGAGGCGGATTGTGAAGTTTGTTGATAGGAATGGGAATGAAAGCTTATGTTTCTTGAAATATGAAAGACTCCCTGAGTTTTGCTTTAGATGTGGCATTATCGGGCACAAGATGGAAAGCTGTTTGGAGAAGAATGAACCAGAGGGGGTCAATGAAATAGATTTACAATATGGCAATTGGCTGAGAGCCACAATCACGCCTTCGACTCAAAATAAGGGTAATTGGCGAAATGGCATTGAGGTACTATCAACAATATCCTCATCGAAAGTGGAGAAGGATGGGAGCAAATCCGAATCAAGGGAGGAAAGTGGCCCTATCATCTAAAAAGGCAAAGAAAAAAGGGGAGATGAGGAAATCATGTCAGCCTCGCCAAAAGAAAGGAGGCATCACAAATTCATGCGAGATGGAATGGGCAGATTTAAGAGTAAAAGGAGAAGATCGAAGGCACAACACAGAGAGAGTTTGGAAGAGAGTCCAGCTAAACAAGCAAAGAGAAGAATGCTAGAATTCACTTCTCCTAGTATGGCGGTGGCTGGCGACCAGCCCCGCCAGGAGCCATGAAAATTTTAAGTTGGAACTGTCGAGGGTTGGGGAACCCTGCGACAGTTCGAGAGTTGAAGCAACTCATCGTTGCTAATTCCCCTGATATTGTGTTTGTTTGTGAGACAAAGATTAAAAATAACAATGTTTCGCGGGTCAGTTCTTTGTGCAGGATGAGTGGTTGTCTGGTTGTTAGCTCGGATGGTAAAAGTGGCGGGTTGATGCTTATGTGGAAGGAGGGGATCAAGGTTGCAGTACAAAACTACTCTAAATTCCACATAGACGCACTTGTTGGCATGGAAGATGGGAAGGACATACGTTTCACGGGTTTTTATGGTCCCTCTGACCCTGGCCAGAGAAATCAAGCCTGGGATATGTTGAGGAGTATTAAGGATAGCACTAGAGAGGGATGGGTGGTGGGGGGATTTTAATGCCATTCTTAATCCTAATGAGAAAGAAGGTGGAAGGAGGAAGTCAAGGTCTTCTATGGAAGAGTTTAGAAATTCATTGGATGAGTTATCCCTGATCGACATCAAGACAAGCAATGGCTGGTTCACGTGGAGCAACAACAGGGAAGGTTCGGGTCTTGTTAAAGAAAGGCTCGATAGATTTATGGTTTCTGAATCGTTGGTCGATAGCATGCCTTTTATTGAGCCCAAGGTCATCCGTCAGTCAAAATCCGATCATGATGTTGTCTTCATGGATACGATGGGGAAGAGACCGAAGAAAAAATGCATGGACCCCAAATACAGATTTAGATACGACATTTGTTGGGCTAAAGAAGCGGGAGGCTAAGGAGATCATTGAGAATGTGTGGTGGACGAGCGGACCATTTGTCGATAAAATTTGGAGGATATAAGAGAAGATGGGACCACAGCAATATAAAAGATACAATGATGTTAAGCATAAGATCAATGTTTTGGAAAGGAGGATTAGTCAACTTATGGATAGCCTAACAATGCGGATACTTCGGGATGCTTAAGAGGCGCGAAGCAAGGCTGGGTTATATCACGGATGTTGAGGAAATCTTGGCCCGAGATCCGGTCCGAGTAGCTTAAAGAAGGTGGTGAAACACACGATTTTTCATGTCACGAGCTACGGTCGAATGAAGAAGAGCGAGTATAGAAGATTAAGGATTGAGAGGATGTGGCATGAAGATAGCAATGAAATCGTGAGGTGGCTCGGGATTTTTAAGGAGCTGTTCAAGAAGTCGACAGACCCTAGGGACGATATTGACTCACATTGTATCCCTAGCTGTGTGATGGAAAGCATTAACAGGGAGTTGAGTAAAGAGTTCTCTGATAAAGAGATCCTTTCGGCCTTTAACCAAATTGACCCTAGAAAGGCCCCTGGCATTGATGGTCTTCCTGGGAGTTTCTTCAGGGAAAATTGGCAGATTGTGGGAAAGGATGTCATTGACTTTTGTCATATGTTGTTAAGAGACACTAATAATATTCATCATATAAATGAAACTCTTATTGTTTTGATCCTTAAGATTAAAAACCCTAGTTCTATGACTAACTTTCGTCCTATTAGCCTATGTAGGGTCATCTACAAAGTGGTGTCGAAAGTGCTTGCAAATCGTCTAAAAGAAACCCTATCCATGTGCATTAGTGAGAATCAAAGTGCCTTTGTGCCGGGTCGGATGATCCATGACAATGTATTGATCGCACATGAGCTCGTTCATTATCTCTGATGCCAAAATGGTCCCAACAAAGGATGTGTGATCAAGCTCGACATGAGCAAGGCTTATGATCGGGTGGAGTGGGACTTCCTTGAAGTAGTTATGATTAAGCTCGGCTTCTCACATGATTGGGTCATTAAAATCATGAATTGTGTCTTGATGTTAAATATAGAGTCAAATGCAACTCAAGTATTTCCGACATTATCGTTAGGAAGGGGTCTCATGAGGGATCCTTATCCCCTATCTTTTCTTTTTTGCATGGAGGCTCTCTCTCGAATGCTCTTGGAAGCTCAAAATAATAACTCTATCAAGGGCATTCAGGTGAGTTTGAGAGGGCCAAGAATAAATCATCTTTTTTTCGCTGATGATGCTCTCTTGTTTGGTAGGAATAAACGGAACGAGGTGAGCGAGTGTTTGAAGATTCTTAATATGTTTGAAAGGATGTCGGTCGGAGAGTAAACATTGAGAAGTCGATGGTGCATTTTGGCAGAAGACTCACATGGCCCAAAGAGTTGTGGTGAACGATGTTCTATGTATGAAAGTGGTGGACAGTCTTGACAATTATTTGGGGCTCCTGATTCCGGTAGGAAAGAAGAAATCCATGGCATTTAAAACCATTTTGGAGCGCACGGTAAATAGATTCAATAGTTGGTCCAAACGTTTACTTTCGGGGGCGGGAAAAGAGATATTCGTTAAGTCTGTAGTTCAAGCTATTCCCACCTATGCTTTTTCCATTTTCTTTGCTCCGAATGGAGTCATTGATGAGCTCCATTCCATGATAGGTAGGTTTTGGTGGGGCGGTGGTAATAATAACAGAGCTTGGAGCAGGGTGGCTTGGGATAGATTATGTTTCCCCAAAGGCATGGGGGGTCTTGGTTTTAGGAATTTACGCCTGTTCAATCTTGCGCTTCTGGGCAGGCAGGTTTGGCGACTCCTAACTCATAAGGAAACCCTTTGTTTTAAGGTTCTCAGTGCAAAATACTTTCCCAACGGGGATGTGCTTCATTCCAAAAAAGTTGGCAAACCGTCGTTTACGTGGCAAAGCATTTCTAAAGCGGCAGAACTTGTGCATGAGGGATTCGGTTGGAGTGTTATCAATGGTAGGAGCATTGATATTTGGAGGGATAATTGGGGAGTAGAGGGCTTAACTGGTTCATCTATCCGTGTGGAGAAAAGCTTGGTGAATGAGAGGAAAGTTTCTGACTTGTTAATCGAAAGCGGGGAAGGGTGGAAAGAAGGAAGGGTCCTGGAACTATATGGTGAAGACTTGAAGGACCAAATATGTAAAATCCCCGTTTCTCATAATGAATCTGTCGATCAGCGTTGTTGGTTTCACAACCCTTGTGGCTATTATTCGATAAAAACAGCATACTCGTGGCTGACTTTAAAACAGGTTGGTTTCGGTCCTCACCGCATATACTGGAAGATGATCTGGAAGTTGAAAACACTCCCTAAGGTCCGTATCTTTGCCTGGAAGCTTGGTCACAATGCTTTACCTACCTATGATTGCATTGCCGGTATTAGGAGCGGCTTCGACAGTTCCTGTCCAAGATGAGGGCAGGCTCGCGAGACTCTTCTTCATGCCATGAGGGGCCCCCAAAGCGAAAATTTGTCTTCTTTGTATGGAGGTTTAAGTGATGAACTGCTTAATGGGAGTTTTCTCTACTGCATCCACTGGCTTGAAGAGGCTATGAGAACCCTGGACAGACGGTAGGACAATGGTGATTTAATCACTATTTTGTGGAGCGTTTGGAATAGCGAAACAACGAGGTGTTTGGGAGTGGAAGAAGAAGCTAAGTGGCGTGGGAAAGAGCATCAAGTTTGAGCCATGACTTTTGAATTTTCAACACATTTGGAAGGCTGTTGCTCCGATTGTAGAAAGCAGATAGAGGATGGAAAAACTGAACACAGGGGAGATTAAGATAAACTTTGACGCATCGTTTCAAAATGATAAAGCAAGTTTCGGCGTGTTGGCAAGGGACCACGATGGTTTTGTATTGGGTGGCTTGATGGGCGTGTGGGATCTTGCTAAGAGTCGAAAGAAATTTGAGCTGTAGGCTTTGAAGAAACATCGGTTTTACCGCGAAGGAAGAAATTTGGCAAAATGTTATTTTAGAAGCATGGTGTGCAAGCATAGTGAGCCAGATTTAAAAAGAAATAGTGGCCGGACTAGCTTAGGCTTTTGTATGAGACGTTTATAGTCCTTAGTGATTCTTTCTTATTTTTATTTTAATTGGGTGCCTAGGTCTAGTAATAAAATGGTGATATTCTTTGTAAATTGGCCATTGATAAACATTGTATTAAAAGCTTGATGTTGATTACCGTCGGAGATTCACATGTGTATTTTGAATGATGCAATAATATGAGTTGACCTCTTTGGGTCGTTTTCTATCAAAAAAAAAGAATGTCGGCTGTAGCATATTACTAAGTTTTTTTAGCTCTTTAGGGGGGAGGTGATATTGGCGGCGGGGGTTGCCTAGAGGCCTTGCCCGCCCATCCATGCGGGACGTCGGTGCCCCCCATCGCGGGGTTAGGTTTAAGCGGTGCTCAC
Organism: Gossypium rotundifolium; assembly: GCA_025506655.1. NCBI lineage: Eukaryota > Viridiplantae > Streptophyta > Magnoliopsida > Malvales > Malvaceae > Gossypium > Gossypium rotundifolium. Next base: position 34,506,263 of record CP106726.1, on the reverse strand, counting down.
GCAGATCCATTACAGCGGTGCTCAAGCGAGCCTTCTCGGCGGTGCTCTGACGAGACATCATGGAATATAGCAAATGGTGCAACGAGTCGTCCCGGTCCCTCCCCTTTTGGAACAAGAGCATCCGGCACCTTGGGCCCTTGGTCGTCCCGGAGCATCGGGCACCAGTGGCACTTGGTACTTGGATGTGCGGGAGCCTCAAGCACCGTCGGCCCCTTGGTGCTTCGGATGTGCGGGAGCCTCGAGCACTGTCGGTACCTTGGTACCTTGGATGAACGGGAGCCTCGAGCACCGTCGTCACCTTGATGCCTCAGATATTCGAGAGCCTCGAGCAGCATCGACAACTTGGTGCCTCGGATGTGTGGGAGCCTCGAGCATCGTCGGACCCTCGGTGCCTCGGATGTGCGGGAGCCTCGAGCAGCACCAGCACCTTGGTGGTTAGAATGTGTGGGAGCCTCCAGTGCCGTCGGCACCTTGGTGCCTTGGATGTGCGGGAGCCTCGAGCACCATCATCACCGTGGTCCCTCAGAAGTGCGGGAGCTTCGAGCAGCGTCGGCAACTTAGGGCCTCGGATGTGCGGGAGCCTCGAGCAGCACCAGCACCTTGGTGCTTAGAATGTGCGGGAGCCTCGAGCGCCATCGGTACCTTGGTGCTTGGGATGTCCGGGAGCCTCGAGCACCATCGGCACCTTGGTGCCTTGGATGTGCGGGAGCCTCGAGCACCATCGGTGCCCTGGTGTCTCGGATGTGTGGGAGCCTCGAGCAGCATTGGCACCTTGGTGCCTCGGATGTGTGGGCTAAAGAAAAGTGTCCCCGTTTTAGACATAAGAATGTCACCTGGTAGCACATTGTGAAGTTTTTAGCTCTTTGGGGGTGAGATCCAGCGCCCCAGCGTGGCCTCCTCCAACCCGAGGTGGGGTCGTCCATTGCCCACATGGGGTCAGTTGTCCGCAATGACTCATCAGCGGTGGTGAGTCGATCTCGGCGCTAGTGGTTAGGGTGATGATTTTCCGGTCGGTCAAGTCTTTGCCCATAGAAATGTAATAGCGACTCGGGACCAAGTTCCTATATCGGGCAAAAATCTTTTGGGGTGGCTTATGCATTTCTATGGGCCGAGCTTGGCTTGCCATCCACCCGTCATGTTAGGGGCGCCTTGTGCCTCCCAAGTCGGTAACCTCACGGTGTCTTGGCCTTGTCAAGCCCTTGCACATATTCAAAGTGCCGTGACCCAGTACCAAGTCCCTTTGGCGACAGCGGCTCCTTTGGGCGTAAGTTGAGTTTGTAGGCTCGGTCTTGGCTCGACCAAGTCTCGGTGGGATCTTGCCCTCGTAGTTCTCGTGCCAAGCGGTTGTGGTGTGCCCTCGTTTCATTGTTCCTTGGCTCCCTACCAATACATTGGTTGGGTGGGTTGTTGGCGGTGTGCGTGGGTGCTACTACTAATGCATAATGGGCATATGGTGGTGTTTTGGTTGTGTGTATTGGCGGGCTCCATGCTACCGCATCGAACTATCGAGCCGCACTCCTCTTCATTAAATCCTTGTTGTTCTAATTGAACCCAAGGAAGTGCGATCGAGATCTGTGTTGCGTACCTAAGCGGATGGAATAATGGTTGTGTTCTAGTCCCTTATCCATCTCGTGCCCTTTGGGGTGCGTAGTGGACCTCAATCGGTGCATTGGAGCTCGATCGTGCTTTCAGATGTGGAAAATACTTTTGAGAGTAGGTATTAGGCCCTTGTCTCTCGATGCCTATGCATTTTGTCTCTTGACATGGACGATGCTCGCGCTCTGTTATGACCCCTCTTCGTTGCTCACGCGACACGTTGAGGTCATGCGATGTCGACGTCATGGGAGAATGCTACAGGTTGATCTGCGGTAGTCATATGCTTGTCTCAAAAGATTAAGCCATGCATGTGTAAGTATGAACAAATTGATTTGTGAAGCTGCGAATGGCTCATTAAATTAGTTATAGTTTGTTTGATGGTATTTGTTACTCGGATAACAAGTAGTAATTCTAGAGCTATCGTGCAACAAACCCGATTCTGGAAGGATGCATTTATTAGATAAAAGGTCGTAGCGGGCTTTGCCGTTACTCGATGATTCATGATAACTCAGCGGATCATGCGGCCTTTGTGCGTGACGCATCATTCAAATTTACGCCTATCAACTTTCGATGGTAGGATAGTGGCCTACTATGGTGGTGACGGGTGTGGGTGGCGGAGAATTAGGGTTTGATTACGGAGAGGAGCACGAGAAGCGGCTACCACATCTAAGGAAAGCGACAAGCGCAAATTACCCAATCTAACATGGGGAGGTAGTGACAATAAATAACAATCGGGCTCTATGAGAAGGAGAAGTCGTAACAAGGTTTTCGTAGGTGAACTGCGGAAGGATCATTGTCGAAACACGCCTAGCGAGCGACCCGTGAGCGTTGTAAACAACAGAAGGTGGTGCGAGTGCATCCATGCCCTCGCCATCCCCATGTCTCGGGCGATCGGTCTCGTCGTCCCTTTGCCCATCGGGTGGGGTGAGATGTCAAGATCAACCTCTTGAGGCAAAGCGAACAAACACCGTGGCGAATCGCGCCAAGGAATCGAAAGCGAAAAAGGGGCACGTCTTACATTGCGAACCGTTCGCGGTGTCGATTCTTGATGATGTTGCTCTTTTGTCGTAAAATATCTGAGAATGACTCTCGACAGCAGATATCTCGGCTCGCGCCGATGAAGAGCGTGGCGAAATCACGATACTTGGTGTGAATGCGAGAATCCGTGAACCGCCGAGTCTTTGAGCATAAGTTGCGCCCCAAGCCATTAGGCGAGAGCACGTCTGCTGGGTGTCACGCATCGTCGTCCCCAACCAACCACGAGCCCTCGGGCCTCGGTTGGACCATGAGCAAAATTGGCCTCCGTGCGCTCCACGGCCGGTGGTTGGCCTAAATTCGAGTCCTCGGCGACTTTATCGTCGCGACCTTGATGGCAATGCTTTAAGCAACCTCGTTGGTCGTGCGTTTGTCGATTAAGACCCTTAAACCCTTTCGGCATCGTAAGGCGGTGCTCGCATCGCGACCAGTCGGCGAGATTACCGTGAGTTTAAGCATATCAATAAGCGAGGAAAAAAACTTACGAGTTCCATTAGTATGGCAATGCAAGCGGAAAAAGCCCGACTTGAGAATCGGGCACCATCGGCGTCCGGTTGTAATCTGAAAAAGCGTCCTCGGCGGACCGGGCCCAAAGTCCTGGAGAAGGCGTCTGAGTCAGGTTGTTTGGGAATGCGACCTAATCGGGCGATAAATTACATCTAGGCTAAATAGAGGCGAGGCCGATGCGAACAAATCTGTGAGGAAAGATGAAAAGAACTTTAAAGAGAGTCAAGAGTGCTTGAAATTGTCGGGAAGGAAGAGGATGAGGCGACGATGCGCCCGATCGAGATGTGGAATGGTGACGATCGGTCCGTCGATCGGCTCGGGCGTGGGCCGTCTGGTCGTGGCGGTGGCCCAAGCCGGGCCTTTAATGCGCTTTGTGAAGCGTCGTCGCCTCGATCGTGGGATCAACACGCTCCATCTCGGCGTGCTTGGCACTGCGTCCTCGGCGTCGACTGCGGGCTCTCCATTGGCCCGTCTTGAAACACGGACCAAAAGTCGACATGTGCGAGTCAGCGGGCTAAAAAACCCGTAAAGCGCAAGGAAGGCGATTGGCGGGATCCTCGTGGGTGCCGCCGACCGACCTTGATCTCTGAGAAGGGTTCGGTGAGAGCATGCTGTCGGGACGAAAGATGGTGAACTATGCACGAGGCGGCGAAGCCGGAGAAACTTCGGTGGAGGCCATGGCGATCTTGACGATGCAAATCGTTAAATCGACTTGGGTATAGGCGAAAGACTAATCGAACCGTCTAGTAGTGGTTCCTCTGAAGTTTCCCTCATGATATTTGGAGCCCTTAGCGAGTTCTATCGGGTAAAGCCAATGATTAGAGGCATCGAGGCATGGCGCCCTCGACCTATTCTCAAACTTTAAATAGGTAGGGCCAGGCGTGGGCGCCGTTGGCGGCGTCACGGAATCGAGAGCTCAAGTGGGCCATTTTTGGTAAGTAAAGCGGCGTCACGGATGAGCAGGAAGTGGATTCTGAGTTCCCAACTCTGGCTGTAACCGAACCCACAAAGGTGTTGGTGGATTAAGGCAATGGGGCGGTGGTCATGGAAGTCGAAATTAGCTAAGGAGTGTGTAACAACTCACTGCCAGAATCAACTAGCCAAAATGGATGGCGCTTAGCGCGCGACCTATACCGGTCGTCGGGGCAAGGGCGAGCCCAGATGAGTAGGAGGCGCGGTAGTCCTTTGTAAAACCCGGTAAGCAGGCCGGAGCATTGTCGGTCGGATCTTGGTGGTAGTAGCAAATATTCAAATGAGAACTTTGAAGGCGAAGAGGAAAGGTTCCATGTGAATGGCACTTGCACATGGGTTAGTCGATCCTAAGAGGCAGGGAAGCCGCGTCGATAAGCGCATTCAACGCGAGCTTGAAAGGAATCGAGTTAAAATTTACGAGCAGGAACCTTGTGATGGCAATGTTAGAGAGTGCAGAGGCGTTGGCGGGAGCCTCGGGAAGAGTTATCTTTTCTATTTAGCGATCGCCTATCTGAAGCAGCTCGGTAGGAGGTAGAGATCGATGGCGAGAAGAGCACCGCTGCGTCGCGTGGTGTCGGTCGTCCCGTTAGCCTTGAAAATTGAGAGGGGTGAGTGCCGTCCGTCGCCCGGTCGTACTCATAACGCATCGAGTCTCAAGGTGAGCGACCTACGGTCGATGGAACAATGTAAGCAGAAATCGGCAAAATGGATCCGTAACCTCGGGAGAAAGATTAGCTCGAGAAATGAGCACGGGGTCCAGATCCGAACTCATCATTGTCGAGAGCCTTTCATTACTCTCGCGATGAGGCTGAGTCGCATGCGTGTCGATCGGAGGGGCGGATGGGAATGGCTTCCTCGGGGGCCTTCCGAGGCGACAAGCGATCAACTTCGAGGCTGAATGCGGACAAGAGAAATCATTGTTTAATTAAAACAAAGCATTGCGATCGTCCTGCGGATGCTCCGCAATGTGATTTACGCTTGATCTCACGAATGTCAAAGTGAAGAAATTCAACCAAGCGGGTGTAAGCAATGGGAGTAACTATGACTCTCTTAAGGTAGCCAAATGCCTCGTCATCTAATTAGTGATCGCATGAATGGATTAACGAGATTCCCCTTGTCACATCTACTATCGGTGAAACCACGATGAAGGGCAGGCTTGGTAGAATCGTGGGAGAAAGAAGACCTGTTGAGCTTGACTCTACTCAGACTTTGTGAAATGACTTGAGAGGTGTAGGATAAGTGGGAGCTCTCGGTGAAATTGAAATACCACTACTTTTAACGTTATTTTACTTATTTAAGTGAATCGAGAAGCGAAGACACGGCCCCTTTTTGGACCAAGGTCGACTTGATAGGCATTAGAGGCGAAAAACATTGTCGGTGGGGAGTTTGGGTGGGGCGTCACATCATTAAAAGATAGCGTGGGTGTCCTAAGATGAGCTCAATGAGAACATAAATCTAAGTGTGGAACAAAAGGGTAAAAGCTCGTTTGATTACGATTTCCGATCTGAATCTGAGCAGTGAAAGTGTGGTCTATCGATCCTTTAGACCTTGAAATTTGAAGCTAGAGGTGTCGGAAAAAGTTACCACGAGGGATAAGCGGCTTGTGGCGATAGCGTTCATAGCGACGTTACTTTTGATCCTTGATGTCGACTCTTCCTATCATTGTGAAGCGAAATTCACCAAGTGTTGGATTGTTCACCCACCAATAGGGGCGTGAAATTTGGGTTTAGATTGTCGTGAGACGAGTTAGTTTTACCCTCTTGATGGCGCGTCGCAATAGTAATTCAACCTAGTAAGAGAGGAACCGTTGATTCGCACAATTGGTCATCGGCGCTTGGTTGAAAAGCCGATGAAATGAAGCTCTGGTCTGTTGGATTATGTTGAGCGCCTCTAAGTTAGAATCCGGGCTAGAAAGCGACCTGCTGCCCGTTGCCGTTATCGACCACGATGGGGCCTTTGGCCCCAAAGAATGCGATGTCGTAGGGTGCGGCGATTACGACGGACAAGCATGAGCGCCTCCTTGGGCGTAATTCCCACTAGGTGTGGGTAGAATCCTTCTGGATGACTTAAATATCTGACGGGGTATTATAAGTAGCGAGTGGCCTTCTTTCACGATCCTTTGAGATTTAGCCCTTTGTAAACGATTAAATCCCTCCCCATGGCCCTTCCGATCCCCTCGTCCTTTTACGCGTCCGACCACAGGGTCCCCGGTGGGGACTTAGTGTAAGAGTTGGTTAAAACACTTGGCCGTGCCTCTCGAGAAACATTGCACAAAGGGGCCGTGGCTTTGCGGTCTGAGCTCCCAAGTTTTGGTGGCTCGGGCACTTGTTCAATTTTCTCTAGTGCCATGCCATATTTCATTCGACTTATTGTATTTGTTTTGGGCCAGAGAAAAAATTTGAGTTAAAAGTACTCAATGTAAGTGGCCTAAAAAATTGTCCCGTTTGGACATGTCGGGAGCCTCGGGCAACATCCATAGCGTAGGCCATCCCATAGTGCGGGCTCATCGAGAACAAGGCACCTTGGTGCCTCGGATATCTTGAGGGCGTCGAGCATCATCGGGCCCTGTTGGTGCATAAGCATTAAATTTGAAAAAAGTACCCTGTTTGGGGCGTCGAAACATGTCCTGTTTTAGACATATGAATGTCATTGGTAGCGCATTGATAAAGTTTTTTAGCTCTTTAGGGGAAGTGATATTGGCGACCGGGGTTATCGATTACCTTTGCCCGTCCATCGCATGCGGGACGTCGGTACCCTCCACCAGGTTAGGTTCGGCGATGCTCAAACGATCCATCAGGACTATTGTAAGATGTGTCAATGAGTCCTCCCAATCCCAAAAGTGCAATTTGGATCTGCTACATGTCAGAGCACCCAACAATGAGCGAATGGTTGGGGCCCTCCCAATTCCAAAGGTAAAATTCGGATATCATAACATGTGACGTACCCGAGAATGAACGAATCGTCCCGGTCTCTCCCCAATCCCAAAGGTAGAATTTGGATTCCGTAACATGTGACGTACCTGAGAATGAACGAATCGTCCCGATCCCTCTCTTTTACAATAAGAGCCTTCGGCACCTTGAGCCCTCGGTCTTGCAGTAGCCTCGAATGTGCGGGGCTATCCCGTGGTGCGGGGCCATGGGGCACCGTCGGCCCCTTGGTGCATCGGATGTGCAGGAGGGTCGAGCACCAAAGCTAATTTTGGGCCCTCATTGGTGTAGAAGCGTTGGCATCATAATGTGTCCTCGTTTCAGACACATGAATGTCGGCTGGTAGCTGAGCGCAGCATAGCAGCGTGATTTTGCAAATTCTCTCCAAGATTTGGGCGATTTTCGTTCTTGAATGTTTAGTGTGTCTGCTTAAAAATCCTTTGATTTTTATGACAGTTTAGCGGTGGTGTTTGGGGGGTCTACGGTTTCGGTGAATTTTGGTTTCGTTCTTTCAATTTGATTGCTGAGTTTTGCGATTTCTGCCTTCTTATTGCGGTGGATTTTGGAGTTTGTGTTCATGATCTTATCTTTCTATGACGTTCTGGACTTGATGGATTGACATGTCCGGTCTTGTCAACTGACTTCTTGCATCATCCTTCTGGTGATCGGGTTATGTTCTCTTTCTTTTATTTTGTTTTGTTATCTTTCTCGTTTTGAGTTCTTTTATCTTTTATTCTTTCTGTTTTGACTTTGCTTTACGATTTTTCTACGTAAGATTTCTGCATGGTTTTTCTTTACCATTTTCTTTCTTAATTTTAAGGATTGTGGTGGGTCCCACGGCGGTCTGTACGTTGTTTCGTAGCGATTTCTTTACGTTTTCTTACATGGTTTTAGTAAGTTCTTGGTTTCTACATCATTATCCATGCACGTCCTGGGGGTTTTTTAAATCAGGTTTTTATTTTTTAGGCATTGCGTTTTCTGTTTCGATTGTTTTCCTTATTACTTCATGTTTTTTATGTCTTATTCTGCTGTTTAGTGATTTCTAGGGTTCGCCTGTTAATTTTGTTTTGTATCGTCTTTGTCTCCTAATTAAAGTTTAGGTATTTGTTTTCTTTTCTTTACTGGTCGCCTGTATCTCTCTTGGTGTGCTTTTAGTTTTGTGGCCGGTGCTACGTATACTTTTCTGTCCGATTTGGTAGAGTTGAATTTTATTTTGCGCGTTATATCTTTGCATTTTCGCAAAGTGCCTTCTTGGTTGTTTTCTTTTTCTTGAACAGTAGTTTAGCTACCTATTTTGATGGAAGATTGGCAGGACAAGGGGAGAGAAAGGGGTGTCGACGATATTAATATACTGATGGAAAGGTTAAAATTTTTTGAGGAAGAATCTTCTAAGGTGTTTCGTCCATCGGTGGAGAATAACCCTCAGGGTGGTGAGTCGTGGGCAGTAGGCAGAGTTATGGCGAGGGTTAAACCAAACAGGGAGGCAATGTATAGGGTGCTCAGATCAATTTAGTTCACAAAAGAAACGGTGAATTTTGTGGCACTAAGGAGGGCCGATCATTGTAAAATTAGGATGTGTGGAAGGCAGGAATAGAATTCTTAATCTGATGCCTTGGTTGTTTGATGGGTGTCTATTTTCAATGCTCCCCTTTGAAAATGAAAAATCGATTGAAGATTATGAGTTCCAAAAATGTCCATTTTGGATTAGAATCCTCAACATTCCTCTGAAAATTATGGTTCGCCAAACTGCCTTAGAAATGGAAGATATCATTGGAGAGCTGGTTGCAATCGATTGGAAAGACAGAGATGGTTGCTGGACAGATTTCATTAGGTTAAAAGTGAAGATTGATATCTTAAAACCTTTGAGGCGGATTGTGAAGTTTGTCGATAGGAAGGGGACTGAAAGCTTGTGTTTTTTGAAATATAAAAGACTCCCTGAGTTTTGCTTCAAATGTGGTATTATCGGGCATAAGATGGAAAACTGTTTGGAGAAGAGCAACCATGAGGGGGTCAATGAAATAGAGTTACAATATGGTAATTGGCTGAGAGCCACGGTCACCCCTCCGATTCAAAATAAGGGCAATTGGAGAAATGGTATTGAGGTATTATCAACAAAATCATTATCGGATGTGGATAAGGATGGGAGCAAATCTGGATCAAGGGAGGAAAGTGGTCCTATCATTCAAAAGGGTAAAGAAAAAAGGGGAGAGGAGGAAATCATGTCAGCCTCGCCAGAAGAAAGGAGGCATCACAAATTCATGCGAGATGGAATGGGCAGGTTTAAAAATAAAAGGAGAAGATCGAAGGCACAACACGGAGAGAGCTTGGAAGAGAGTCCAGCTAAACAAGCAAAGAGAAGAATGCTAGAATTCACTTCTCCTAGCATGGCGGTGGCTGGCGACCAGCCCCACCAGGAGCCATGAAAATATTAAGTTGGAACTGTCGAGGGTTGGGGAACCCTGCGACAGTTTGAGAGTTGAAGCAACTCATTGTTGCTAATTCCCCTGATGTAGTTTTTGTTTGTGAAACTAAAATTAGTAATAACAATGCTTCGCGGGTTAGTTCTTTGTGTAGGATGAGTGGATGTCTGGTGGTTGGTTCGGATGGTAAAAGCGGCGGGTTGATGCTTATGTGGAAGGAGGGGGCCAAGGTTGTGGTACAAAACTATTCTAAATTTCACATAGACTCGCTAGTTGGCCTGGAGGATGGGAAGGATATGCGTTTCACGGGTTTTCTGATCCCTCGAGACCTTGGCGGAGAAATCAAGCACGGGATATGTTGAGAAGCATAAAAGATAGTACTAGAGAGGGATGGGTGGTGGGGGGACTTTAATGCCATTCTTAACCCTAATGAGAAAGAATGTGGTAGAAGGAAGCCAAGGTCTTCTATGGAGGAGTTTAGAAATTCTTTGGATGATTTGTCCCTGATCGACATAAAGACAAGCAACGACTGGTTTACTTGGAGCAACAACAGGGAGGGTTTGGGTCTAGTTAAAGAAAGGCTCAATAGATTTGTAGTTTCTGAATCTTTGGTCGAGAGCATGCCTTTTATTTGAAACCAAGGTTATCCATGATCAAAGTCCGATCATGATCTTTGTCTTCATGGATCGATGGGGAAAAATCGAAGGAAAAATGCATGGACCTAAATATAGATTCAGATACGATTTTTGTTGGGCTAAGGAGCACGAGGCAAAGGAAATTATTAAGAATGTGTAGTCGAGCAGAATGATTTTTTTGTCGACAAAATGGAGAGCCATTAGAGAAAATTTGGGACCACAGCGGTATAAGCGTTTGATGATGTAAAGCATAAGGTTGTTGCTTTAGAGAGGATGATTAGTCACCTTATGGATGGCCACTAACGGTGTGGAGACTTCGGGAAGCTTAAGATGGCGTAGCAAATTTGGGTTATATCCTTGATGTGGAGGAAATCTTGGGCCCGGAGATCCCGTTCCAGATGGCTCGGAGAAGGTGACGCAACAGCGGTTTTTCATGTTGAGCTACATGTATGAAGAAGAACATCATTGAAAAAATTAAGGACTCGAGGGAGATATGGCATAAAGATAGCATTGAAATTGGTGAGGTGGCTCGGGATTTCTTTAAGGAGCTGTTCAAGAAGTCGACTGACCCTAGGGATGAAGTTGACTTACATTGTATCCCAAGTTGCGTGACAGAGAGTATGAAAAAGGAGCTGAGTAAGGAGTTTTCTGATGAAGAAATACTTGCGGCTTTTAACCAAATTGACCCTAGGAAGGCCCCTGGCATCGATGGTCTCCCTGGGAGCTTCTTTAGAGAGAACTGGCAGACTGTGGGAAAGGATGTCATTGATTTTTGTCATATGTGTTTAATGGACACTAATAATATTCATCATATTAATGAAACTCTTATTGTTTTGATCCCGAAGATTAAAACCCAAGTGATATGACTAATTTTTGCCTATTAGTCTTTGCGGGGTAATCTATAAAATTGTGGCGAAAGTGCTCGCAAACCGTCTTAAAGAAACCCTATCAATGTGCATAAGTGAGAATCAAAGCTCCTTTGTGCCCGGTCGGATGATCCACGATAATGTTTTGATAGCTCATGAGCTCGTTCACTATCTACGCAGCGCTAAAAATGGTCCCAATAAAGGATGTGTGATCAAGCTCGACATGAGCAAGGCTTATGATCGGGTGGAGTGGGATTTCCTTGAAAAATTCATGATTAAGCTTGGTTATTAAATCCGATTAGGTCGTTAAGATCATGAATTGCGTCCAAGTGGCGTTAAATATAGAGTCAAATGCAATTGAGTATTTTGAATGTTATCGTTCGAATGGGGTCTCCGTCGAGGGATCCCTATCTCCTATCTTTTTCTTTTACGTATGGGCTCTCTCGAATGCTCTTGGAAGCTCAAAATTTTAACCTATTAAGGGCATTCGGGCTAGTATGGGAGGGCCAAGGATAAATCATCTTTTTTTCGCTGATGATGCTCTCTTGTTTTTCAGGAATAAGCGGAACGAGGTGGAAGTGTGCTTGAAGATTCTTAAGACGTTTGAAAGAATGTCGAATTGAAGAATAAATCTTAGAAGTCGATGGTGCATTTAGCCCAAGTACTCCCACGGTTCAAAGAGATCTTTATTAACGTTGTTCTTCGCATGAAGGTGGTGGATAACTTGGATAATTATTTAGGGCTATCGATCTGGTGGAAAGAAAAAAACTTTGGCATTTAAAACCATTTTGGAGCGCACGACTAGTAGATTTAACAGCTGGTCTAAGCGTTTGCTATCGGGGGCAAGAAAAGAGATATTCATCAAGTCTGTGGTTCAAGCTATCCCTACCTATGCGTTTTTCGTTTTCTATGCTCCGAATGGGGTGATTGAGGAGCTCCACTCCATGATTGGCTGATTTTGGTGGGATGGTGGTGACAAAAACAGAGTTTGGAGCAGGGTGGCGTGGGACAGATTGTGTCTTCCTAAAGGAATGGGGGGCCTTGGTTTTAGGGACCTTTGACTATTCAATCTTGCACTATTGGGTAGACAGGTTTGGCGTCTTCTAGCTTGTAAAGAAACCCTTTGCTATAAGGTTCTTAGCACAAAATACTTTCCCAACGGGGATGTTCTTCAACCCAAAAAAGTTGATAAGCCCTCCTTCACTTGGAAAAGTATTTCTAAAGCGGCAGAGAAGCTGATCGGGGGATTCGGATGGAGTGTTGGCAATGGAAAAAGCATAGACATTAGGAAGGATCATTGGGGAGTTGAGGGCTTAACTGGTCTTTCTATTCGGGTGGAGGAATGTTTAGTGCATGAGAGGAAAGTTTCTGACTTATTAACAGAGAGTGGGGATGGGTAGAAAGAAGAAAGGATCCTGGAATTATATGGAGAAACTTTGAAGGACCGGATCGTAATATTCCGTTTCTCATAATGGACATGATGACCAGCGTGTCTGGTTTCATAACTTGGTGGGGCTTCTTCGAAAAAAGCGGCATACTCTGGTTGATTCTAAAAGCAAAATTGGTTTATTTACATAGTTTCTCTTGGAAGATGATATGGAAATTGAGTACCCTCCCTAAGGTCAGTATCTTTGCAAGCTTCGGCCATAAAATCTTACCTACTTATGAGCGGATCATTTGGGATTAGGGTGGCTTTAACGATTACTGTCCAAGATGCTGGCGGGATTGCGAGACCCTTCTTCATGCCATGAGTCCCAAAGCAAAAGGCATCTTTGAGGTTTGGAGGTTTAAATGATAAAACATTGAGCAGGGAGCTTCTTAAACTATATTGATTGGCTTGAAGAGGCAGTGCGCATGTTGGATGGTCGGGCTATGGCAGACTTCATCACTGTTTTGTGGAACGTCTGGAACAGCAGGAATAATTGGGTTTTTGGGGGTATGGATGACGAGGCGGAGTAGCGTGGGAGAGAGCTTCATGCACAGGCGAGATTCAAAATTTTAACATGATTGGTAAGCCGTTTACTCTGGATTGAGGAAGTTGATAGGGGCTGGAAAAAACCTGTGCAGGGGGAAGTAAAAATCAATTTTGATGCCTCATTCTAGAAAGACAAAACGAGCTTTGGCGTGTTGGCTAGGGACCACGATGGCTTTGTATTAGGAGGCACGATGGGCGTAGGTGATGAAGCTAAGTGCGCCGAACAAGTTGAATTGAAAGCTTTTGAAGAAAGTTTAAATTTTGCACGCTTGATGGGATGGAAAAAGGTAGTATTCGAAACAGACTGTGCTAGTATAGTTAACCGCTTCAAAAATAGAAACAATGATCGGACTAGCTTAGGCTTTTGTATGAGACGTTTATTGTCCTTAGCTGATTCTTTCTTATTTTTTATTTTTAATTGGGTGCCTAGGTCTAGTAATAAGGCGGTCGATATCCTTTGTAAATTGGCCATTGATAAACATTGTATTAAAAGCTTCGATGTTAATTATCCGTCGGAGATTCACATGTGTATTTTAAATAATGCAATAATATGAGCTGACTTCTTGGGTCGTTTTCTATCAAAAAAAAAGAATGTCGGCTGGTAGCATATTGACCAAGTTTTTTTAGCTCTTAGGGGGGAGGTGATATTGAGCGAGCAGGGGTTGCCTAGGGCACTACCCACGCACATCTCATGCCCGGACGTCGGTGCCCCCCACTGCCGGTTAGATTTCCGACGGTGCTCCGACAGTCCATTCCGGCAGTGCTCCGGCGAGCCTTCCTGGTGGTGCTCTGGTGAGACATCCCGGAATATAGCAAATGGTGCAACGAGTCGTCCCGGTCCCTCCTCTTTTGGAATAAGAACATCCGACACCTTGGGCCCTTGGTCGTCCCGGAGCATCGTGCACCAGTGGCACCTTGGTGCTTGGATGTGCGGGAGCCTCGAGCACCGTCGGCCCCTTGGTGCTTCGGATGTGTGGGAGCCTCGAGCACTGTCGGCCCCTTGGTGCTTCGGATGTGCGGGAGCCTCGAGCACCGTCGGTGTCTTGGTGCTTTGGATGTGTGGGAGCCTCGAGCACCGTCGTCCTGTAGTTGCCTCGGATGTCTGAGGAGCCTCGGCGGTGTCGGTAACTTGGTGTCTCGGATGTGCGAGAGCCTCGAGCACCGTCGAACCCTTGGTGCCTCGGATGTGTGGGAGCCTCGAGCAGCACCAGCACATTGGTGCTTAGAATGTGCGGGAGCCTCGAGCACCGTCGTCACCTTGGTCCCTCGGATGTGCGGGAGCCTCGAGCAGCATCGACAACTTGGTTCCTCGGATGTGCTGGAGCCTCGAGCACCGTCGAACCCTTGGTGCCTCGGATGTGCAGGAGCCTCGAGTAGCACCAGCACCTTGGTGCTTAGAATGTGCGGGAGCCTCGAGCGCCATCGGTACCTTGGTGCCTGGGATATCCGGGAGCCTCGAGCACCATCGACACCCTGGTGCCTCGGATGTGCGAGAGCCTCGAGCACCATCGGAGCCTTGGTGCCTTGGATGTGTGGGAGCCTCGAGCAGCGTCGGCACCTTAGTGCCTCAGATGTGCGGGCTAAAGAAAAGTGTCCCCGTTTCAGACATAAAAATGTCACATGGTAGCACATTGACAAAGTTTTTTAGCTCTTTAGGGGTAGAGATCCATTGCCTTGGCGTGGCCCTCTAACCCGAGGTGGGGTCGTCCATTGTCCCCATGGGGTTGATTATCTGCAATGACTCATCAGCGGTGGTGAGTCGATCTCTGGCGCTAGTGGTTTGGGGTGATGATTTTCCGTGGGTCAAGCCCGTGCCCATAGAAATGTAATAGCGACTCGGAACCAAGTTCTCTATATCGGGCAAAGATCTCTTGGGGTGGCTTATACATTGCTATGCGCTCGAGCTTGGCAGCCATCCACCCCGTCATGTTAGGGATGCCTTGTACCTCCCAAGTCGGTAACCTCACGGCGCCTTGGCCTTGTCAAGCCCTTGCACGCATTAAGTGCCGTGACCCCAAAGATGCAAGTCCACTTTGGCAGCGGCTCCTTTGAGGCGTAAGTTGAGTTTGTAGGCTCGGTCTTAGCTCGACCAAGTCGAGTGGGATCTTGCCCTCGTAGTTCTGTGCAGCGGTTGTGGTGTGCCCTCATTTCATTGTTCCTTCGCTCCCCTACCAATACATTGGTTGGGTGGGTTGATGGCCGGTGTGCGTGGGTGCTACTACTAATGCATAATGGGCATATGAGTGGTGTTTTGGTTGTGTGTATTGGCGGGCTCCATGCTACCGCATGAGCTGTTGAGCCGCCTCCTCTTCATTAAATCCCCTGGTTGTTCTAATTGAACCCAAGGTGTACGATCGGGATCCTGTGTTGCGTACCTAAGCCAGATGGAATAATGGTTGTGTTGCTGTCCCTTATCCATCTCGTGCCCTTTGGGGTGCGTGGTGGACCTCAATCGTACCACAATGTCCAGTGTGCCCCGCCGTCGGTGCGGCCTTGTCGGTGCATTGGAGCTCGATCGTGCTTTCGGATGTGGAAAATACTTTTGAGAGTAGGTATTAGGCCCTTGTCTCTCGATGCCTATGCATTTTGTCTCTTGACACAGACGATGCTCGCGTTACTGTTATGACCCTCTTCGTTGCTCCGCGCGACACGTTGAGGTCATGCGATGTCGACGTCGCGGAGGAATGCTACAGGTTGATCTGCGGTAGTCATATGCTTGTCTCAAAAGATTAAGCCATGCATGTGTAAGTATGAACAAATTGATTTGTGAAGCTGCGAATGGCTCATTAAATCGATTATAGTTTGTTTGATGGTATTTGCTACTCGAGATAACGTAGTAATTCTAGAGCTAATATGTGCAACAAACCCGACTTGGAAGGATGCATTTATTAGATAAAAGGTCAGCGGGCTTTGCCCGTTCTTGTGATGATTCATGATAACTCTACGGATCGCCTGCGGCCTTTGTGCGATGACGCATCATTCAAATTTACGCCTATCAACTTTCGATGGTAGGATAGTGGCCTACTATGGTGGTGACGGGTGATGAGAATTAGGGTTCGATTACGGAGAGGGCACGAGAAAGCACTACCACATCCAAGAAAGCGTGGCGCGCAAATTACCCAATCGACACGGGGAGGTAGTGACAATAAATAACAATCTAGGGTTCATAGAGTGCAGTAATTGGAATGAGTACAATCTAAATCCTAACGAGGATCCATTGGAGGCAAGTCTAGTGCCGGTGTTGGTAGCAGTAATTCCAGCTCAATAGCATATATTTAAGTTGTTGCGTTAAAAAGCTCGTAGTTGGACTTGAGGTGGGTGGTGAGTACGCCTCACGGTGAGCACCCGATCTGCTCGTCCCTCTTGCTTGGATCGTTCTGGCCTTAATTGGCCGAGTCGTTCCTCACGTATTTGTTACTTTAAAGAAATTAGAGTGCTCAAAGCGGACCTACGCTTGTATACATTAGCATGGGATAACATCATAGGATTCGATCCTATTGTGTTGGCCCGGGATCGGAGTAATGATTAACGAGGAGACGGTCGGGGGCATTATTATTTCATAGTCGGAGGTGAAATTCTTGGATTTATGAAAGGCGAACAAGCTGCGAAAGCATTTGCCAAGGATGTTTCATTAATCAAACGAAAGTTGGGGGCTCGAAGGCGATCGGATACCGTCCTAGTCTCAACCATAAGCGATCTTGAGCCGAGGATCGGCGGATGTTACTTTTAGGACTCATGGGCACCTTATGAAATCAAAGTCTTTGGGTTAGGGGAGTATGGTCATGCAAGGTTGAAACTTAAAGGAATGTGGAAGGGCACCACGGAGTGGAGCCTCTGACGGCAATTTGACTCAACAGGGAAACTTACGAGTCGGACATAGTAAGGATTAATGGTGAGAGCTCTTTCTTGATTCTATGGGTGGTGGTGCATGGCGTTCTTAGTTGGTGGAAGCGATTTATGCAGTTAATTCCATTATGAGCGAGACCTCGACACGCTAACTAGCTACGGAGGTGATCCTCGTGGCTAACTCTTAGAGGACTATGGCCTTTTAGGCCAAGGAAGTTTGAGGCAATAGCAGTGCATGATGCCTTAGATGTTACAGGGCATGCGCTTTACGATGTATTCAGCGAGTCTATAGCCTTGGCCGATAGGCGGGTAATCTTTGAAATTTCATCGTGATGGGGATAGATCATTGCAATTGTTGGTCTTCAGCGAGGAATTCCTAGTAAGCCGCAGTCATCATTTCGCGTTGACTCGTCCTACCCTTTGTACCTGCCCGCGTCGCTCTTCTGGATTGAATGGTCGGGTGAAGTGTTTGGATCGCGACGGCGTGGGCGGTTATTTACCATGACGTCGCGAAAAGTCCACTGAACCTTATCATTTAGAGGAAGGAGAAGTCGTAACAAGGTTTTTGTAGGTGAACTGCGGAAGGATCATTATCGAAACACGCCTAGCGAGCGACCCGTGAGCGGCGTTGTAAACAACAGAAGGTGATGCGGGTGCATCCACCCCCTCGCCATCCCCATGTCTCGGGAGCGATCGGTCTCGTTGTCCCTTTGCCCATCGGGTGGGGTGAGATGTCAAGATCAACCTCTTCAAGGTAAAGCGAACAAACCCCGGTAGCGAATCGCGCCAAGAGAATCAAAGCGAAAAGGGGCCGTCTTATATTACAAGGCTGTTACGCGGTGTCGGTGCTTGATGATGTTGCTCTTTAGTCGTAAAATATCTGAGCGACTCTCGACTAGCGGATATCTCGGCTCTCGCATCAATGAAGAGCGTGGCGAAATCGATGCTTGGTGTGAATTGTAGAATCCTGTGAACCATTGAGTCTTTGAGCATAAGTTGCGCCCCAAGCCATTAGGTAGAGGAGCACGTCTGCTGGGTGTCACGCGTCGTCGTCCCTAACCAACCACGAGCCCTCGGGCCTCGGTTGGACCCTGGAGCGAAATTGGCCTCCGTGCGCTCCTGACCGATGGTTGGCCTAAATTTGAGTCCTCGGCGACTTCATCGTTCACGACCTTCGGTGGTAATCTATAAGCAACCTCGTTGAGTCGTACCGTTCATCGATCGAGACCATAAACCCCTTCGACATCTCAGGGCGGTGCTCGCATCAGCGACCAGGTCGAGCGGGATTACCGTGAGTTAAAGCATATCAATAAGCGGAGGAAAAAAACTTACGAGATTCCCTAGTAGCGGTGAAGCGAATCGGAAAAGCCCGACTTAAGAATCAGGCGCCATCGGCGTCTGAATTGTAATCTGGAGAAGCGTCCTCGGCGGATGAAGCCCAAGTCCCTGGAAAGAAGTGGCGGGAGGAGGTGAAACCCGTCGTGCGGGACCTGTCGCGCTACAGTACATCTCTGAAGTCGGGTTGTTTGGGAATCTGACCCTAAATGGGCGATAAATTTCGTCCAAGGCTAAATCTGACGAGAGACCGATGGCGAACATGTACATTGAGGAAAGATGAAAAGGACTTTGAAAAGAGTCAAGAGTGCTTGAAATTATCGGGAGGAAGCGGATGGGGCGACGATATGCCCGATGGATGTGGAGCGGCGAGCCGATCCACCGTCGGCTCAGGCGTGGACGATCTTGGGTCGTGGCGGTAGCTGCTTTGCCGGCCTTTGATCGCTGTAAAGACATAAATCGCCTCGATTGTGGGATCGGCCGCGCCGTCTCGGCGTGCTTGGCACTGCATACTCGGGCGTCGACTGCGGGCTCCCATTCGCCGTCTTGAAACACGGACCAAGAGTCGACATGTGTGCGAGTCAGCGGGGTAAAAACCGTAAGGCGTAAGGAAGCTGATTGGCGGGATCCCTGTGGGTGCACCACCGGTGACCTTGATCTTACGAGAGCGGTTCGGTGAGAGCATGCACATCGGGACCCGAAAGATGGTGAACTATGCCTAAGCGAAGCGAGAGGAAACTCTGGTGGAGGCCCAGCGATCTTGACGTGCAAATTGTTAAATCGACTTGGGTATAGGGCGAAAGACTAATCGAGGCAGATCTAGTAGCTAGTTCTCTCAAAGTTTCCCTCGGGATGGCTGGAGCCCTTAGCGAGTTCTGTCGGGTAAAGCTAATGATTAGAGGCATCGAGGCATGAAAGCCTAGACCTATTCTCAAACTTTAAATAGGTAGGGCCAGGCGTGGTGCTGGCGTTGAGCAGCGTCGAGAATCGAGCTCAAGTTGGCCATTTTGGTAGCGAGGCGGCAATGCGAGATGAGCAAGAAAGTCGAGTTCTGATTGCCCAATTCTTGCTAACCTAGAACCCACAAAGGGTGTTGGTGGATTAAGGCAATGAGGGGGCGGTGGTCATGGAAGTCAAAATCCGCTAAAAAGTGTGTAACAACTCACTGCCGAATCAACTAGCCGAAAATGGATGGCGCTTAGCGGCGACCTATACCCGTCGTCGGGGCAAGGCGAAACCCGATGAGTAAGGCAACGCAGCCGGTCGCAAGTAAAACTCTGGCGTGAGCCGGGTGGAAGCGGCCGTCGGTGCAAATCTTAGTGGTAGTAGTAAATATTCAAATAAGAACTTTGAAGGCGAAGGGAAGGTTTTATGTGAGCGGCACTTGCATGGGTTAGTCGATCCTAAGAGGCAGGGAAGCCGTCCGATGGCGTTCAGACCACGAGCTTGAAAGGAATCGGGTTAAAATTCTTGAGCGGGAGCAGGGTGGTGGCGGTAGCGTTAGGGAGTGCAGGAGGCGTTGGTGGGAGCCTC
Organism: Gossypium rotundifolium; assembly: GCA_025506655.1. Classification (NCBI taxonomy): domain Eukaryota; kingdom Viridiplantae; phylum Streptophyta; class Magnoliopsida; order Malvales; family Malvaceae; genus Gossypium; species Gossypium rotundifolium. The sequence continues at coordinate 34,486,616 of CP106726.1, read as the reverse complement.
GAGAAGAGTTATCTTTTCTTTTTAATGGCTGTCCACCACAGAAGCAGCTCGATCGGAGGTGAGGTCCGGTGATGAAAAGAGCACCGCCGCGTCGCGTGGTGTCGGTGCATCCCCGTGACCTTGAAAATTTAGAGGACCAGAGTGCGGTCTGCGCCCGGTCGTACTCATAACAAATGTCAGGTCTCAAGGTGAGCGACCTACGGTCAATGGAACAATGTAGGCAAGGAAGTCGACAAAATGGATCAAGTAACCTCGGAAAAGGATTGGCTCACGAAGAAATGGGCACGGGGTCCCGATCTCGAACCCGTCGACTCTGGGTGCCTTTGCTCGAGCTACTCTCACGGTGAGAGCGAGTCACCTATCTTGGCGAGGAGGCAATTGGAGGCAGCTCCCTCGGGGCCTTCCGGCGACGAACGATCAACTTCGAGCTGAAATACGGACAAGGGAATCCATTTGTTTAATTAAAACAAAGCATTGCGATGGTCCTGCGGATGCTCCGCAATGTGATTTACGCTTGATCTTCGAATGTCAAAGTGAAGAAATTCAACCAAGCGGCGGAGTAAGCGGCGGGAATAACTATGACTCTCTTAAGGTAGCCAAATGCCTCTTCATCTAATTAGTAGCGAGCATGAATGGATTAACGAGATTCCCCTTGTCCTATCTACTATCCAGTGAAACCACGACCAAGGGAGCGGGCTTGGCGAGAATCGTGAGGAAAAGAAGACCTGTTGAGCTTGACTCTAGTCAGACTTTGTGAAATGACTTGAGAGGTGTAGGATAAGTGGGAGCTCTCGGTGAAATTAAAATACCACTACTTTTAACGTTATTTTACTTATTAGTGAATCGGAGGCGGGCGCGGCCCTCTTTTTGGACCAAAATTCGACTTGACCAACCGATTGAGCGAAGAAGATGTTGTCGGTGGGGAGTTTGGGTGGGGTGGCTTTGTCTTTAAAGATAACGCAGGTGTCTAAGATGAGCTCAACGAGCAATCTCGTGTGGAACAAAAGGGTAAAAGCTCGTTTGATTACGATTTCCGGTCTGAATCTGAGCAGTGTAAGCGTGGCCTATCGATCCTTTAGACCTTGAAATTTGAAGCTAGAGGTGTCGGAAAAAGTTACCATAGGGATAAGCGGCTTGTGGCGATAGCGTTTATAATGCGACGTTACTTTTAATCCTTGATGTCGGCTCTTCCTATCATTGTGAAAGCGAAATTCACCAAGTTTTGGATTGTTCACCCACCAATAGGAAATGTGGTGAGTTTAGACCGTTGTGAGAGCAGTTAGTTTTACCCTCTTGATGGCAGCGTCGCAATAGTAATTCAACCTAGTACGAGAAGGCAGATTGATTCGCACAATTGGTCGCCAGCGCTTGGTTGAAAAGCCCGATGGTGAAGCTATCGTCTTATTGGATTATGGTGAAGCGCTTTAAGTCGAGAATCTGGGCTAGAAAGCGACTATACGCGCCGTCGCCGATTGCGACCCACATGGGGCCTTTGGCCCCGAAGACGCGATAATAAATGGTGCGGCGATTGCGGCGGACAAGCAGCGGCGCCTCCTTAGGCGTAATTCCCACCGCGGTGGGTAGAATCCTTGTAGACTACTTAAATCTGTGACGGGGTATTGTAAGTGGCGAGTGGCCTTCTTGCCCACGATCCACTAAGATTGACCCTTTGTAAGCCGATTAATCCCTCCCCATGGCCCTTGAGTCCCCTCGTCCTTTTGCGTCCGACCACAGGGTCCCTAGGTGGGGACTTGGTGTGAGAGTTGGTTAAAACACTTGGCCATACCGCCCCTCGAGAAACATTGCACTGTGAGGGCGTGTGGCTTCTGAGTCTGGCGCCCAAGTTTTGGTGGCTCAGGCACTTGTTCAATTTTAGCCGTGCCATGCCATATTTCATTAAACTTCTTGTATTTGTTTTGGGCCATGAGAAAAAAATTTGATTAAAAGTACTAAGTGTAAGTGGCCTAAAAAAATTATCCCCGTTTCAGACATGTGCGGGAGCCTCGAGCAACATTCGCAATGTAGGCCATCACGTGGTGCGGGCTCATCGAGGAACACCGGCACCTTGGTGCCTCGGATGTGCGGAAGCGTCGAGCACCATCGGGCCCCTATTAGTGCATAGCGTTAGGCTGAAAAAAGTGTCCTGTTTGAGACATCAGAAACATGTCCTGTTTGGACATATGAATCTTTTTGGTAGCGCATTGATAAAGTTTTTTAGCTCTTTAGGGAAGTGATATTGGCGACCGGGTTATCGATTACCTGCCGCCCATCGCATGCACGGATGTGGTGCCCCACCAGGAATTAGGTTCCGTGGTGCTACGATGATCCATCCGGACTATTGTAAGATGTGCCAGCAGTCCCTCCCCAATCCCAAAGGTGCAATTTGGATACGCTACATGTCAGGCACCCAACAATGAGCAGATAAGTCCGGGCCTCCCCAATCCCAAAGGTAGAATTGGATATCATAACATGTAGCGTGCAGGAATGAGCAGATAGTCGTCTGGTCCTCCCCAATCCCAAAGGTAGAATTTAGATTACATAATATGTGGCGTGCAGAGAATAAGCAGATAGTCCGATCCCTCCTTTTACAACAAGAGCCTCCGGCACCTTGAGCCCTCGGTCGTGCGGTAGCCTCGGATGTGCGGGGCTATCCCGTGGTGCGGGACCATGGGGCACCGTCAGCCCCTTGGTGCATCGGATGTGCGGGAGGGTCGAGCACCAAAGCTAATTTTGGGCCCCCATTGGTGTGGAAGCGTCGGCATCATAATGTGTCCCTGTTTCAGACACATGAATGTCGGCTGGTAGCATATTGACCAAGTTTTTTTAACTCTTTAGGGGGGAGGTGATATTGAGCGAGCAGGGGTTGCCTAAGGCACTGCCTACGCCCATCTCATGCCCGGACGTCGGTGCCCCCACAGCCGGTTAGATTCTCGACGGTGCTCCGACAGTCCATTCGGCGGTGCTCCGGTGAGCCTTTCGGGCGATGCTCTGGTGAGACATCCCGAAATATAGCAAATGGTGCAACGAGTCATCCCGATCCCTCCTCTTTTGAAACAAGAGCATCCGGCACCTTGGGCCTTGGTAAATCCGGAGCATCCGGGCACAGTAGCACTTGGTGCTTGGATGTCTGAGGAGCCTCGAGCACCGTCGGCCCCTTGGCTTCAGGATGTGTGGGAGCCTCGAGCCCGTCGGTACCTTAGTGCCTTGGATGTCTGGGGAGCCTCGAGCAACCGTCGTCCTTGGTGCCTCGGATGTCTGGGGAGCCTCGGCGGCGTTAGCAACTTGGTGCCTCGGATGTCTGGGAGCCTCGAGCACCGTCGGACCCTTGGTGCCTCGGATGTCACAGGGAGCCTCGGCGGCACCAGCACCTTGGTACTTAGAATGTGCGGGAGCCTCGAGCACCGTCGGCACCTTGGTGCCTTGGATGTGCGGGAGCCTCGAGCACCGTCGTCACCTTGGTCCCTCTGATGTGCGGGAGCCTCAAGCAGCGTCGGCAACTTGGTGCCTCAGATGTGCGGGAGCCTCGAGCACCGTCGGTGAAACACCCTTTGCGGCCCACGAGCTGAGCCGGATCTGGTTTGTTTCTTAAGTTAACTTAGGTTTTCAAGTTCTTTGTTACTTAGACAAAATTTGTATAATTTTTGGAAAATGTTGTTGTGGATTGGGCTCAGTTGGGAACCCATTTAATCTATTTGAAAATCAAATTTTATTAAGGTGACAAAATAATTTTTAAGGTTTATAAAAAATATATATATATCTTAAACTTTAGTCTTAAAAAGTTATAGCGTAATAGTTAAGAGTAAAGCAAAATAAGAAAAATCACTTTGGGCCTTATGGCCTTATTACATCAAGTAAAACCCAAAAATAAAATTAAAGGTACTAAAAAGAAATAAAGTCCAAATTAAATATAATCTTCAAATGAAGCATGGCCACCTCAAGGTCTCTAGTCTCGATTAGATCCTTTATTCATCACACGAAAAAAAAGTCCCACAATGGGGTGAGTCAGCCAGACTCAATGTGTACCTAATACTAACATTCAACAGATCAAGCATACCGTTCATAGTCATATAAAAATGATGATGCAACCCAAACCCAAGCCTATTTGACCATCCGCTACACACCACCGTACACCTTGTCTGCAAGTAGGACTACTAAGTCAACCCTTCATCAGCTACACACCATCGAAGGTAGTCATTGCGGTCGGCGTGCTCATCATCCATATAATTTGTGTTATTAGACACCATATTCAAATAATGTAACAGAAGTTACCAAATTTAGATAATGTAGGAGTTACCATATTCAAATTTTGTGATTAGTAGTCACCATATTCCGTTGGTGAGACCAAAGTCAACACCTTCTTCCCTTTCACATAGATCCGAATGCCCCATAAATTTTATATCATGCATAACATACTTAATTCTCATTCATGTTACTATTCATAGGTTCAAAATATATCATATTAAGTAATCCTATCGGGAGTAAAAAGCGTGCACAGGTACTCTTACCACATCGTGGTACTTAGCCACATTCACATTCTTATGCATATTCATATATTAAAATAATTTCCATATGATATATCGAAAGTTTGTGTGAGTACACCTGATCAAGCAATAGGTTCCTTGAGATCTAGAAAATCTGATCTAACTTTAGATCATTAATTCCTATATTGACCCATTATATAAAACACATTAATACCCTTTTAAACTTTTAAAACCAAATCCTAATAGGAATGGTATTACTAATACTTACCTTACTTACCGATTTGATTGATCAAGTTCCAAAAATTGCTAGTATCCCTTTTCTTTGAAATCGGCTAACACTAAATCATGTAACCAGGTGAGTTTTCGGCTTTTGAAATAATGAAAAATAATTCCAAATATCAAAAATAAGCTCCAAATCTGAAGAGGATTCCTTTATATGCCTGTCGAAATCCCTATAACTTCATGTTAGATTAAATCTAACTTTGAAAACATGAATCATCACCCTTAACCGAATATTCATACATCTTACCTTAGATCCTCAGATTTCCCGAAAGATTCCTCCTTGTATTCGACAGTTGTAAAAAGATCCTGAGAGATCCTTGTAGATTCGGCCATGAACAAGAATAGGGATTAGACCCTTCTCTTTCAGCAAAATAGAAAAGAAAAGGATTTGAATAATACTTAACCTTACCTTTATTGCCTTTAATCGATTGCTTCCTTGCCTAGAGTCCACGAGATTGACTATGGAGTTTAATCGGAGATCAAAAGAAAAGGTTTTGGCTTGACGGTGAAGAAAAGAAGAAGAAAAGATGAAAAGAAAATTTGGCGAGAGGGAGTTTGCTATGGAATTTTAAATAAAGCCTAGAAAAGATGAGAGAATAGCCTAAATTCTCCTCCTTTAGCAGAAATTGCTAGGCCAAGAGTCCTTGACTTGTACCAATCTTCCTTCGATAATATTATCTCTTTTATTTAAAATAAAAGCCTTTAATTCATCAATTATCTCCTCAAATAATCCAATTAAAGAAAATCCTTTATTTATCACTTATTATTCACATATTTATGCAAACAAAACACCTCCTTTTCTAGAAACTAGTCTTAGTCCACCTCGTATACGGAAGCAAAAATAAAACTTATTTATTTGCTTTTCAAGTGACTCGAACTAGAGCCTATTTCCCCGACATGTGGCGCCATTTCCATAGGCCCTAAGTGGCATCTTTAGGCCACTTTTCTAAGCCTGTTTGTGTGTCAAAATTCTCTAACTTTTTATTTTAAGGCCCTCTTGCCCTTATTTCCTATTTTTAACTTTAAAATTTGACATTCCTGCATCATCTCTAAGTTTCCTAAAATTTTCGATCGGCTCTGTAAACTTGCCATTTTTCTTACATTTCCAAGTTTCCAGAAATGTTTACTTTCCATTTTTGAATCATTTCCAAAAATGTTCAGGTTTCCAAAAATGTTCAGGTTTCAAAATGTTCAAGTTTCCAAAATGTTCGTTTCCATTTTCATTTCCATTTCCATTTCCATTTCTAGGTTTCCAAAAGTATCAAAAATTTATTCTTAGTGCTTAAACTTGTCATTTCATACAATTAAACTGAAAATGCATAGGCCTTTTTCAGGATGTTACAATCGGACCCTTGGTGCCTCGGATGTGCGGGAGCCTCGAGCAGCACCAGCACCTTGGTGCTTAGAATGTGCGGGAGCCTCGAGCGCTATCGGTACCTTGGTGACTGGGATGTCCGGAAGCCTTGAGCACCATCGGCACCCTGGTGCCTCGGATGTGCAGGAGCCTCGAGCACCATCGGCATCTTGGTGCCTCGGATGTATGGGAGCCTCGAGCAACATCGGCACCTTGGTGCCTCGGATGTGCGGGCTAAAGAAAAGTGTCCCCGTTTCAGATATAAGAATGTCACCTGGTAGCACATTGACGAAGTTTTTTTAGCTCTTTAGGGGGTAGAGATCCGCTGCCCCCTGACGTGATGACTCATCAACGGTGGTGAGTCGATCTCTGGCGCAAGTGGCTGGGGTGATGATTTTCCGGCCGGTCAAGCCCGTGCCCATAGAAATGTAGTCAACGACTCTAGGACCAAGTTTCAGATATCGGGCAAAGATCTCTTGGGGTGGCTTATGCATTACTATGGGCTCGAGCTTGGCTTGGCCATCCACCCCGTCATGTTAGGGGCCTTGTGCCTCCCAAGTCGGTAACCTCACGGCGCCTTGGCCTTGTCAAACCCTTGCACGCATTGAAAATTGCTCGTGACCCAGAACCAAGTCCACTTTGGCACAGCGGCTCATTGGGGCGTAAGTTGAGTTTGTAGGCTCGGTCTTGGCTCGACCAAGTCCAGGTGGGATCTTACCCTCGTAGTTCTCGTGCCAGCGATTGTGGTGTGCCCTCGTTTCATTGTTCCTTAGCCCCTACCAATACATTGGTTGGGTGGGTTGATGGCCGGTGTGCGTGGGTGCTACTACTAGTGCGCAATGGGCATATGAGTGGTGTTTTGGTTGTGTGTATTGGCGGGCTCCATGCTACCCTTGCATCGAACTATCGAGGCACTCCTCTTCATTAAATCCTTGTTGTTCTAATTGAACCCAAGAGTGCGATCGAGATCTGTGTTGCGTACCTAAGCGGATGGAATAATGGTTGTGTTGCGTTCCTTATCCATCTCGTGCCCTTTGGGAGTGCGTGGTGGACCTCAATCGTGCCACAATGTCCCGAGTCGCCCCCTTAAATCGGTGCGGCCTCGTCGGTGCATTAAAGCTCGATCGTGCTTTCGGATGTGAAAAATACTTTTGAGAGTAGGTATTAGGCCCTTGTCTCTTGATGCCTATGCATTTTGTCTCTTGACACGGACGATGCTCGCGCTCTGTTATGACCCTCTTCGTTGCTCGCGCGACACGTTGAGGTCATGCGATGTCGACGTCAGCGGAGAATGCTACTGTTGATCACCCGGTAGTCATATGCTTGTCTCAAAGATTAAGCCATGCATGTGTAAGTATGAACAAATTCATCTTGTGAAGCTACGAATGGCTCATTAAATCGATTATAGTTTGTTTGATGGTATTTGCTTTTCGGAGACTTAGTAGTAATTCTAGAGCTATCGTGCAACAAACCACGACTCTTGGAAGGGATGCATTTATTAGATAAAAGGTCGTAGCGGGCTTTGCCCATTGCTCGATGATTCATGATAACTCGACGGATCGCTACGGCCTTTGTGCGTGACGCATCATTCAAATTACGCCTATCAACTTTCGATGGTAGGATAGTGGCCTCTAATGGTGGTGACGGGTGGCGGAGAATTAGGGTTCGATTACGGAGAGGAGCACGAGAATGGCTACCACATCCAAGGAAAGCGCGATAGCGCAAATTACCCAATCGACACGGGGAGGTAGTGACAATAAATAAAAATATCGGGCTCTACGAGTGCAGTAATTGAAATAGTACAATCTAAATCCCTTAACGAGGATCCATTGGAGGCAAATGCAGGTGCCCGTGACAGCGGTAATTCCGGCTCAATAGCATATATTTAAGTTGTTGCGGTTAAAAAGCTCGTAGTTGGACTTAGGGGTGGGTGGCGGTCCGCCTCACGGTGAATCTCACCTAAACTGCTCCGTCCTACTTTAAACGACACGCTCATGGCCTTAATTGGTAGGGTCGTTCCTCGGTCTTTGTTACTTTGAAGAAATTAGAGTGCTCAAAGTTGGCCTCGCTTGTATACATTAGCATGGGATAACATCATGGGATTTGATCCTATTGTGTTGGCCGGGATCGGAGTAATGATTAACGAGGGGACGGTCGGGGCATTAGTATTTCATAGTCGGAGGTGAAATTCTTGGATTTATGAAAGGCGAACAAGCTGCGAAAGCATTTGCCAATGATGTTTTCATTAATCAAGAGCGAAAGTTGGGGGCTCGAAGGCGATCGAGATCCGTCCTAGTCTCAACCATAAACAATGCAGACCACGGATCGGCGGATGTTGCTTTAGGACTCCATGGCACCTTATGAAATCATAGTCTTTGGGTTAGGGGAGTATGGTCATAAGGCTAAAACTTAAAGGTTGTGGAAGGGCACCACGGAGTGGAGCACTGCGACAATTGACTCAACAGGAAACTTACGAGTCTAGACATAGTAAGGATTGATGAATGAGAGCTCTTTCTTGATTCTATGGGTGGTGGTGCATAGCCGTTCTTAGTTGGTGGAGCGATTTATGCAGTTAATTCTGTTAGCGAATGAGACCTCGACTGCTAACTAGCTACTGGAGGTGATCCTCAAGTGGCTAGCTCTTAGAGGACTATGCCCTTTTAGGCCAAAGAAGTTTGAGGCAATAACGGGGCTGTGATGCCTCGGATGTTACGGGCAGGCGCCTTGTATTCTGTGATGTATTCAACGAGTCTATAGCCTTGGCCAGATGGGCGGGTAATCTTTGAAATTTCATTGTGATGGGGATAGATCATTGCAATTGTTGGTCTTCAGCGAGGAATTCCTAGTAAGCGAGTCATCATTTCGTGTTGACTACGTCCCTTTCTTTTGTACATCTGGTCAGTCACTTCTCTGAGATAGAATGGTCGGTGAAGTGTTCAAATCATGGCGGCGTGGCGGTTCGCGCCTGACGTCGAAGAATCCTTGAACCTTATCATTTAGAGGAAGGAAAAGTCGTAACAAGGTTTAGTAGGTGAACTGCGGAAGGATCATTATCGAAACACGCCTAGCGAGCGACCCGTGAGCGTTGTAAACAACAGGGAGGTGAGTGCGGATGCATCCATACCCCTACGCCATCCCATGTCTCGGAGTGATTGGTCTCGTCGTCCCTTTTCCCATCGGGTGGGGTGAGATGTCAAGATCAACCTCTTGAGGCAAAATGAACAAATCCCGCGCGAATCGCGCAAGAATCAAAAGCGAAAAGGGGCCGTCTTACATTCAAGGCAGATTCGCGGTGTCGATGCTTGATGATATTGCTCTTTTATCGTAAAAATACTGAGAATGACTCTCGACAGCAGATATCTCGGCTCTCGCGCCGATGAAGAGCGTGGCGAAATGAGATACTTGGTGTAATGCGAGAATCCGTGAACCATCGAGTCTTTGAGCATGAGTTGCGCCCCAAGCCATTAGGCGAGGCACGTCTGCTGGGTGTCACGCATCGTCGTCCGAACCAACCTTGAGCCCTCGGGCCTCGGTTTGACCATGGGTAAAATTGGCCTCCGTGTGCTCCTGACGGCGGTTGGCCTAAATTTGAGTCCTCGGCGAATTCATCATCATGACCTTCCGGTGGCAATCTTTGTAAGTAACCTTGTTGAGTCGTGCGTTAAATCGATCGAGACCATTAAACCCTTTGGGCATCATAAGGACGGTGCTCGCATCGCGACCAGTCGGCGGGATTACCGCTAAGTATAAGCATATCAATAAGCGAAGGAAAAAAAACTTACGAGGATTTCCCTAGTAGCGGTGGTGAGCAGGAAAAGCCTAACTTGAGAATCGGGGCCATCGGCGTCTGAGATTATAGTCTGGAGAAGCGTCCTCGGTGGCGGGTGGGCCCAAGTCCTGGAAAGGGCGCGCCGGAGGGTGAGCCCCGTCGTGCGGACCTGTCGCTGCACAGTATCTATCTATGAGTCGGGTTGTTTGAGAATGTGACCCTAGTTAGGTGATAAATTGATCAAAGGCTAAATCTGAGGCGAGAGGCCAGATAGTGAACAAATCTGCATGAGGAAAGATGAAAAGGACTTTGAAAAGAGAGTTAAAGAGTGCTTGAAAATATCGAGAGGAAGCGGATGGAGGCCGTGATCGCTCGGGTCGGATGTGGAATGGCGAGAACCGATCATCAATTAGCTCAGGCGTGCAGAGGCGTGGAGTCGTGGCGGTGGCCCAAGCCGGGCCTTTGATCGCTGTGGAAACATCGTCGCCTCGATCGTGGGATCTAGCACACGCCGTCTCGGCGTGCTTTAGCCCTGCGTGCTCCGGGCGTCGACTGCGGGTTCTCCATGCGGCCCGTCTTGAAACTCGGACCAAAGAGTCGACATGTATGCGAGTCAGCGGGCTGAAAACCGTGGGTGCAAGGAAGGCGATTGGCGGGATCTCGTGGGTGCACATGGTAGACCTTGATCTTACGAGAAGGGTTCAAGTGAGAGCATGCTGTCGAGACCGAAAGATGGTGAACTATGCCTGGCGAAGCGGAGGAAACTCTGGTGGAGGCTGCGGCGATCTTGACGATGCAAATCGTTAAATCGACTTGGGTATAGGGACGAAAGACTAATCGAGGCATCTAGAAATTGGTTCCTCAGAAGTTTCCCTCGGGATATTTGGAGCCCTTAGCGAGTTCTATCGGGTAAAGCCAATGATTAGAGGCATCGAGGCATGCGCCTCGACCTATTATCAAACTTTAAATAGGTAGGGCCAGGCGTGGGCTTGCTTCGTTGAGCCGTGTCACGGAATCGAGAGCTCAAGTGGGCCATTTTGGTAGCAGGCGGTGATCGCGGGATGAGCCGAGCCGGGTTCTGATTGTCAGCTGCAGCTAACCTAGAACCCACAAAGGGTGTTGGTCGATTAAGGCATGTACGGTGGTCATGAAAGTCAAAATCCATGAAGGTGTGTAACAACTCACTGCCGAATCAACTAGCCCCAAAAATGTATGGGCTTATCTTGTGACCTATACTGACCGTCGGGGCAAGGGCGAGCCAGATGAGTAGGAGAGGCGGTGATCATGCGTAAAACCTAGGGCGCGAGCCGGCGGAGTGGTCGTCGGTCTGCGAGATCTTGGTGGTAGTAGCAAATATTCAAATGAGAACTTTGAAGGCGAAGAGGGAAAGGTTCCATGTGAGCGACACTTGCGGATGGGTTAGTCGATCCTAAGAGCAGGGAAGCCCATTCGATAAGCGCGTTCGACGTGAGCTTGAAAGGAATCGGGTTAAAATTCACGAGCAGGGCCTTGTGGCGGTGGCAACGTTAGGGAGTCGGAAGGCGTCGATAGGGAACCTCGAGAAGAGTTATCTTTTACATTTAACGGCACATGCCCACCACAGAAGCAGCTCGGCCGGTAGGGTCTAGCGGCGGAAGAAACCTTGCTGCGTCGCGTGGTGTCCGGTGTGCCACAGCGGCCGAAAATCTGGAGGGCCAAAGTGCCATCCAGCGCCCGTCGTACTCATAACGCATCAGTCTCCAAGGTGAGCGACCTACGGTCAATAGAACAATGTAGGCAAGGAAGTCGACAAAATAGATCACGTAACCTCGGGAAAAGGATTGGCTCGAGAAATTTGAGCACGGGGTCCCGATCTGAACCGTCATTGCTTGGGTGCACTACTCGAGGCTGCTCTCGCGGCGAAAGTGGGTCACCAGCGTGCCGATCGAGAGACGAAGCCAGGAGCAGCTCCCTCGGGGGCCTTCTCAAGGCGACAGAACGATCGACTCAAAAGCGAAAATGCGGACAAGGGGAATCGATTTTTTAATTAAAACAAAGCATTGCGATGGTCCTGCGGATGCTTACGCATGATGTGATTTACGCCGGTGCTTTCACGAATGTCAAAGTGAAGAAATTCAACCAAGCGGAGTAAGCAAGCGGAGTAACTATGACTCTCTTAAGGTAGCCAAATGCCTCGTCATCTAATTAGTGGCGGCGCATGAATGGATTAACGAGATTCCCCTGTCCTGTCTACTATCCAGTGAAACCACGGCCAAGGAGCGGGCTTGGCGAGTCGTGAGGAAAGAAGACAACTGTTGAGCTTGACTCTGGTCGACTTTGTGAAATGACTTGAAATGTGTAGGATAAGTGGGAGCTCTCGGTGAAATTGAAATACCACTACTTTTAACGTTATTTTACTTATTAGTGAATCGGAAGCGAGCCTGACCCTCTTTTTAGACCAAAGTCGGCTTTGGCTGCCGTCCAGGCGAAGACATTGTCGGTGGGGAGTTTGGTGAGGCGGCATATCATTAAAAGATAACACGGTGCCTAAGATGAGCTCAGCGAGCGAAATCTAAATGTGGAACAAAAGGGTAAAAGCTCGTTTGATTACGATTTCCGATCGAATAGGAGCAGTGAAAGCGTGGCCTATCGATCCTTTAGACCTTGAAATTTAAAGCTAGAGGTGTCGGAAAAGTTACCATAGGGATAACGAGGCTTGTGGCGATAGCGTTCATAAGCGACGTTACTTTTGATCCTTCAATGTGGCTCTTCCTATCCTTTGTGAAGCGAAATTCACCAAGTGTTGGATTGTTCACCCTGCGAGGAGCGTGGTTGGGTTTAGGCCGTGCGTGAGGCGAGTTAGTTTACCCTCTTGATGGCAGCGTTGCAATAGTAATTCAACCTAGTACGAGAGAAGCAGATTGATTCGCACAATTGGTCATCGCGCTTGGTTAAAAAGCGATGTACGAAGCTACTGTCTCTGTTGGATTATGGTGAACACCTATAAGTTAGAATCTGGGCTAGAAGCGGCGCGCGCACCCATTGCCGTTAATAGGACCCACGATGGGGGCCTTTGGCCCCGAGGCACATGTCGTAGGTGCAACGATAGCGGCAGACAAGCGCGGGCGCCTCCTTGGGCGTAATTCCTACAGAGCGACGGGTAGAATCCTTTGCAGAATACTTAAATACGCGACGGGGTATTGTAAGTGGTAGAGTGGCCTTGCTGCCACGATCCACTGAGATTCAGCCCTTTGTCACTTCGATTCGTCCCTCCCCCCATGGCCCTTTCGATCCCCCTCGTCCTTTTGCACGTCTCGACCCTGGGGTCCCCAGGTGGGGGACTTGGTGTAAGAAGTTGGTTAAAACACTTGGCCGTGCCGCAGTCCTCTTCATTAAATCCCCTTGTTGTTCTAATTGAACCCAAGGGGTGCGATCGGGATCCTGTGTTGCGCACCTAAGCCAAATGGAATAATGGTTGTGTTACCGTCCCTTATCCATCTCGTGCCCTTTGGTATGCGTGGTAGACCTCAATCGTGCCCTGTGTCCCGAGTGCGCCCCCTTAAATCAGTACGGCCTCGTCGGTGCATTGGAGCTCGATCGTGCTTTTGGATGCGAAAAATACTTTTGAGAGTAGGTATTAGGCCCTTGTCTCTCGATGCCTATGTATGTTGTCTCTTGACACGGACGATGCTCGCGCTCTGTTATGACCCCTCTTCGTTGCTCGCTCGCACGTTGAGGGTCATCTGATCGATGTCGTGGAGGAAGGCTACAGTTGATCTGCCGGTAGTCATATGCTTGTCTCAAAGATTAAGCCATGCATGTGTAAGTATGAACAAATTGATTGTGAAGCTGCGAATAGCTCATTAAATCGAGTTATAGTTTGTTTGATGGTATTTGCTACTCGGATAACAAGTAGTAATTCTAGAGCTATCGTGCAACAAACCTCGACTTACGGAAGGATGCATTTATTAGATAAAAGGTCGTAGCGGGCTTTACTCGTTGCTCGATGATTCATGATAACTTTCGATGGATAAATGCGGCCTTTGTGTCGGTGGCGCATCATTCAAATTTTGCCTATCAACAATCGATGGTAGGATAGTGGCCTCTTATGGTGGTGATGGGTGACGGAGAATTAGGGTTCGATTAGGAAAGGAAGCACGAGAAATGGCTACCACATCCAAGGAAGGCGGCGGTAGCATAAATTACCCAATCGACACGGGGAGGTAGTGACAATAAATAACAATACCGAGTTCTATGAGTCTTGTAATTGGAATGAGTACAATCTAAATCCATAACGAGGATCCATTGGAGGGCAAGTCTAGTGCCCGGCTGACCGCGGTAATTCCAGCTCTAATAGTGTATATTTAAATTATTGCAGTTAAAAAGCTCGTAGTTAGACTTAGGGGTGGGTCGGCCAGGTCCGCCTCACGGTGAGCACCTAGTCTGCTTTCGTCCTACCCAGCGGTGATCGCTCACGGCCTTCCGTTGGTGGTCGTTCCTCACGTCTTGTTACTGAAGAAATTAGAGTGCTCAGCGGGCCTACGCTTGTATACATTAGCATGGGATAACATCATAGGATTTCGATCCTATTGTGTTGTGGCCGAGGATCGGAGTAATGATTAACGAGGGACGATCGGGGCATTAGTATTTCATAGTCGAGGTGAAATTCTTGGATTTATGAAGGCGAACAAGCTGCGAAAGCATTTGCCAAGGATATTTTCATTAATCAAGAGCGAAGTTGGGGCTCAAGGCGATCGAGATACCGTCCTAGTCTCAACCATAAGCGATCTGGACTAGGGATCGGCGGATATTACTTTTAGGACTCGATGGCACCTTATGAAATCAAAGTCTTTGGGTTTGAGGGAGTATGGTCATAAAATTGAAACTTAAAGGAATTGTGGAAGGGCACCACCGAGTGGAGCCTGCGACTTAATTGACTCAACACGGAAACTTACGAGTTCGGACATAGTAAAGATTGTGGATGAGAGCTCTTTCTTGATTCTATGGTGATGGTCCATGGCCGTTCTTAGATGGTGGGCGATTTGTCTTGTTAATTCAGATTAACGAGCGAGACCTCGGCCTGCTAACTAGCTACGGATGTGATCCTCAGTGGCTAGCTTCTTAGAGGACTATGGCCTTTTAAGCCAAGGAAGTTTGAAGCGATAGCAGTGCTGTGATGCCCTCATATGTTACAGGGCATTGCCTTCTGCGATATATTCAGCGAGTCTATAGCCTTGGCCAGCAGGCAGAGTAATCTTTGAAATTTCATCGTGATGGGGATAGATCATTGCAATTGTTGGTCATCAACGAGGAATTCCTAATGGCGAGTCATCATTTCGCATTGACTACGTCCAGCCCTTTGTACACACCATCCGTCGCTCCTACCGATTGAATGGTCGGTAAAGTGTTTGAATCGCGACGGCGTGGGAACTTATTTGCCATGACGTCGCGAAAGTCCACGAACCTTATCATTTAGGGAAGGAGAAGTCGTAATAAGGTTTAAGTAGGTAAACTGCGGAAGGATCATTGTCAAAACACGCCTAGCGAGCGACCCATGAGCAGCGTTGTAAACAACACGGAGGTGATGCGGGTGCATCCGCCCTTCCCATCCCCATGTCTCGGGCGGTCGATCTACGTCGTCCACCTTGCCCATCGGGTGGGGTTAGATGTCAAGATCAACCTCTTGAGGCAAAGCGAATAAACCCCGGTAGCGAATCCCGCTAAGGAATCGAAGCGAAAAGGGGCACGTCTTACATTGCCGAACCATTCGCGGTGTCGATGCTTCGATGATGTTGCTCTTTTGCCATAAAATATCTGAGCGACTCTGATAGCGGATATCTCGGCTCTCGCATCGATGAAGAGCGTGGCGAAATCGATACTTGGTGTGAATGCGAAATCCGTGAACCATTGAGTCTTTGAGCGTAAGTTGCGCCCCAAGCCATTAGGCGAAGAGTAAATGCGTCTGCTGGGTGTCACGCGTAAATCGTCCCCAACCAACCACGAGCCCTCGGGCCTCGGTTGGACATGAGCGAAATTGGCCTCCGTGCGCTCCGGCGGTGATTGGCCTAAATTCGAGTCTCGGCGACTTTATCGTCGCGACCTTGTGGCAATCACATAAGCAACCTCGTTGAGTCGTGCCGTTTGTCGATCGAGGCCCTTAAACCCTTCGGCATCGCCATCGGGGCGATGCTCGCGCCAGCGACCAGTCGGCGGGATTACCGTGAGTTTAAACATATCAATAAGCGGAGGAAAAAACTTACGAGGATTCCCCTAATGGCAATGGCGAATCGGGAAAAGCCCAACTTAGAATAGGGCGTCATCGGCGTTGAATTGTAGTCTGAAAGCGTCCTCGATGGCGGACCGGGCCTAAGTCCCGAAAAGGCGCGGAGAGGTGAGCCCCGTCGTGCGGACCTGTCGCACCACAAGCCGCATCTACGAGTTGGGTTGTTTGGGAATCTGGCCCTAATTGGGCGATAAATTCCGTCAAAGGCTAAATCTGGGAGAGAGGCAGATGGCGAACAAGTACTGCGAGGAGAGATGAAAAGGACTTTGAAAAGAGAGTCAAAGAGTGCTTGAAATTATCGGAGAGAAGCGGATGGGGGCGACGATGTGCCCGATCGGATGTGGAGCAGCGAGTCGGTCCTGCGAATCGGCTTCGAGGAGTGGACAAGCCTTGGTCGTGGCGGTGGCCCAAGCTTCGGGCCTTTGATATACTGTCACGAGCATCGTCGCCTCGATCGTGGGATCCGGCCGCGTCTGAATCTCGGTGTGCTTGGCACTGTGTGCTCCAGCGTCGACTGCGGGCTCCCATTTGGCCGTCTTGAAACATGGACCAAGGAGTCTAACATGTGTGCGAGTCAGCAGGCTAGAAAACCCGTAAAGGCGCAAAAGAAGCGATTGGCGGGATCCCTCGTGGGTGCCCGTCGATCGACCTTGATCTTCTGAAAGGGTTGAGTGAGAGTATGCACATCGGGACTCGAAGATGGTGAACTATGCTGGCGAAGTGAAGAGAGAAACTACGGTGGAGGCCAGCGGTGATCTTGACGATAAATCGTTAAATCGACTTGGGTATAGGGCGAAAGACTAATCGAGCTGTCTAGTAGTGGTTCCTCAGAAGTTTCCTCGGGATAATTTGGAGCCCTTAGCGAGTTCTGTCGAGTAAAAGCCAATGATTAGAGGCATCGGGGTGCAACGCCTCGACCTATTCTCAAACTTTAAATAGGTAGGGCGTGGGCGCCGTTGAGCAGCGTCACAAAATCGAGAGCTCAAAATGGGCCATTTTGGTAGCGAGCGGCGTCTTGGGATGAGCAGGAAGTCGAGTTCTGATTGCCTAGCTGCAGCTAACCTAGAACCCACAAAGGGTGTTGGTTGATTAAGGCAATGGGGACGGTGGTCATGGAAGTGAAATCCGCTAAGGAGTGTGTAACAACTCACTGCCGAATCAACTAGCCCGAAAATGGATGGCGCTTAAGCGCGACCTATCTCGGCCAAGTCGGGGCAAGGGCGAACCCAGATGAGTAGGAGGGCATGGCGGTCATTTGTAAAACTCGGTAGTGAGTCGAGACGGAGTGGCCGTCGGTGCGGATCTTGGTGGTAGTAGCAAATATTCAAATGAGAACTTTGAAGGCGAAGAGGGAAAGGTTCCATGTGAGCGGCACTTGTACATGGGTTAGTCGATCCTAAGAGGCGGAAGCCCATCCGATAAGCGTTTAAGCCGAGCTTGAAAGAATCGAGTTCAAATTCTTGAGCAAGGACCTTGACAGTGTGATAGCGTTAGGGAGTCTGGAGACATCGGCGAGGCCCTCTGAAAGAGTTATCTTTTACATTTAACGACCTCTCACCTAAAGCCCTTTCGGTGGAGGTAGGGTCCAGTGACGAGAAGAGCACCTGCGTCGCGTGGTGTCCGGTCGCCCGTGACGACATGAAAATCTGGAAGGCCGAGTGCAAATCCGCTTTCGGTCGTACTCATAACCGCATCAGTCTCAAGGTGAGCGACCTCAGTCAATGGAACAATGTAGGCAAGGAAGTCGGTAAAATAGATCCGTAACCTCGGGAAAAAGATTGGCTCACGAGGGCTAGGCATGGGGTCCTAGTCCGAACCGTCGATCTTAGGTGCCTTTGCTCATTTGCTCTCGCGGCGAGGCGAAATCGCCAGCGTCTTGAAGCCGAGACGGGATGAAAATAGCTCCTTGGGGGCCTTCTCCGAAGCGACGAGCAGTCAACTCGAGGCTGAATGCAGACAAGGGAATCATTTGTTTAATTAAAACAAAGCATTGCGATGGTCCTGCGGATGCTCACGCAATGTGATTTACTTGATCTCTGAATGTCAAAGTGAAGAAATTTAACAAGCAGATAAGCAATGAGAGTAACTTTGACTCTCTTAAGGTAGCCAAATGCCTCGTTATCTAAGGTAGCCAAGCGTCGGTAACCTCACGGCGCCCTAGCCTTGTCAAGCCCTTGCACGTATTGAAGGCGCCGTGACCCGAGTACCAAGTCCCTTTGTGGAAGCGACTTACTAGGGGCGTAAGTTGAGTTTGTAGGCTCGGTCTTGGCTCGACCAAGTCGGTGGGATCTTGCCCTCGTAGTTCTTGTGCCAAGTGGTTGTGGTGTGCCCTCGTTTCATTGTTCATACGCTCCCTACCAATACATTGGTTGGGTGGGTTGTTCTTGGGGTGTGAATGGGTGCTACTACTAAATACGCATAATGGGCATATGAGTGGTGTTTTGGTTGTGTGTATTGGCGGGCTCCATGCTACCCGTGTCAGGCTGTCGAGCCGCACTCCTCTTCATTAAATCCTTGTTGTTCTAATTGAACCCAAGGTGCGATCGAGATCTGTGTTGCGTACCTAAGCGGATGGAATAATGGTTGTGTTCTTAGTCCTTATCCATCTCGTGCCCTTTCGGGTGCATGGTGGACCTTAATCATGCCCTGTGTCCCGAGTGCGCCCCCTTAAATCGGTGCGGCCTCGTCGGTGCATTGGATCTCGATCGTACTTTCGGATGCGAAAAATACTTTTGAGAGTAGGTATTAGGCCATTGTCTCTCGATGCCTATGCATTTTGTCTCTTGACACGGACGATGTTCACGCTCTGTTATGACCCCTCTTCGTTGCTCCGCATGACACGTTGAGGTCATGCGATGTCGACATCATGAGAGAAAATGCTACTGGTTGATCTGCCGGTAGTCATATGCTTGTCTCAAAGATTAAGCCATGCATGTGTAAGTATGAACAAATTGATTTGTGAAGCTGCGAATGGCTCATTAAATTAGTTATAGTTTGTTTGATGGTATTTGCTACTCGGATAGTAGTAGTAATTCTAGAGCTATCGTGTAACAAACCCGACTTCTGGAAGGATGCATTTATTAGATAAAATGTCGGCGGGCTTTGCCGTTACTCTGATGATTCATGATAACTCGACGGATCGCGGCCTTTGTGTCGATGGCGCATCATTTAAATTTACGCCTATCAACTTTCGATGGTAGGATAGTGGCTTACTATGGTGGTGGCGGGTGGCGGAGAATTAGGGTTCGATTAGGAGGGAGCACGAAAGCGGCTACCACATCCAAGGAAAGGCGGCGGTAGCATAAATTACAAATCGACACGGGGAGGTAGTGACAATAAATAACAATACCGGGCTCTATAGTGCAGTAATTAGAATAAGTACAATCTAAATCCATACGAGGACCCATTGGAGGCAAGCAACGAGGATCCATTGGAGGGCAAGTGCAGTGCCCGTGACCACGGTAATTCGGCTCAATAGTGTATATTTAAGTTATTGCGATTAAAAGCTCGTAGTTGGACTTAGGGGTGGGTCGGCCGATCCGCCTCACGGTGAGCACCGATCTACTTCGTCCCTACTACTTGCGTGATCGTTCACAGCCTTAATTGGCGGAGTCGTTCCTCGTATTTGTTACTTTGAAGAAATAGAGTGCTTAAGCGGGCCTAAACATATACATTAGCATGGGATAACATTATAGGATTTGATCCTATTGTGTTGTGCCGGGATCGGAGTAATGATTAACGAGGGACGGTCGGGGCATTAAGTATTTCATAGTCGGAGGTGAAATTCTTGGATTTATGAAAGGCGAACAAGCTGCGAAAGCATTTGCCATGGATGTTTTCATTAATCAAGAATGAAACTTGGGGGCTCGAAGATGATGGAGATACCGTCCTAGTCTTAACCATAAGCGATCCGACCCGGATCAGCGGATGTTACTTTTAGGACTCCACGGTACCTTATGAAATCAAAGTCTTTGGGTTCGGGGAGTATGGTCATAAAGTGAAACTTAAAGAATTGTGAAGGGCACCACGGAGTAGAGTAGAGCTGCTTAATTTGACTCAACACGAGAAAACTTACGAGTCCGGACATAGTAAGGATTAATGATGAGAGCTCTTTCTTGATTCTATGGGTGGTGGTGCATGGCCGTTCTTAGTTGGTGGGCGATTTATGCAGTTAATTAGTTAGAGCGAGACCTCGGCACAGCTAGCGGCTACGGAGGTGATCCTCGTGGCTAGCTCTTAGAGGACTATGCTCTTTTAGGCCAAGGAAGTTTGAGGCAATAGCAGTGCTGTGATGCCTTAGATGTTACAGGGCATGGCGCCTCTTGATATATTCAGCGAGTCTATAGCCGGTAAGCGGGCGGGGTAATCTTTGAAATTTCATCATGATGGGGATAGATCATTGCAATTGTTGGTCTTCAACGAGAATTCCTAGTAAGCCGAGTCATCATTCGCGTTGACTATGTCCACCCTTTGTACACACATAAATCGCTCCTCCGATTGAATGGTCAAGTGAAGAAATTCAACTAAGCGGGTAAGCAATGAGTAACTATGGCTCTATTAAGGTAGCCAAATGCCTCGTCATCTAATTAGTAATGACGCATGAATGGATTAACGAGATTCTCCTTGTCACATCTACTATCCGGTGAAACCACGACCAAGGAGCGGGCTTGGCGAGAATCGGCGAGGAAAAGAAGACCTGTTGAGCTTGACTCTGAGTCGACTTTGTGAAATGACTTGAGGCGTGGGATAAGTGGGAGCTCTCGGTGAAATTGAAATACCACTACTTTTAACGTTATTTTACTTATTAGTGAATCGAAGGCGGGGCCTGACCCTTTTTGGACCAAGGTCGACTTGATCGGTGATCGAGCGGAAGACATTGTCATGTAGGGAGTTTGGTGGGCGGCACATACATTAAAAATATTGGGTGTCCTAAGATGAGCTCAACAAGAGCGAAATCTCGTGTGGAACAAAAGGGTAAAAGCTCGTTTGATTACGATTTCCGATCTGAATCTGAGCCGTGAAAGCGTGGCCTATCGATCCTTTAGACCTTCAAAATTTGAAGCTAGAGGTGTCGGAAAAAGTTACCACGAGGATAAGCGGCTTGTGGCGATAGCGTTCATAGCGACGTTGCTTTTGATCCTTGATGTCGGCTCTTCCTATCATTGTGAAGCGAAATTCACCAAGTGTTGGATTGTTCACCTACCAATAGCGAGCGTGAAATTTGGGTTTAGGCCGTCGTGAGGCGAGTTAGTTTACCCTCTTGATGGCGGCGTCGTAATAGTAATTCAACCTAATGCGAGAAGAGCGTTGATTCGCACAATTGGTCATCGGCGCTTGGTTGAAAAGCGATTGGCGTGAAGCGGCCGTCTTTTGGATTATGTTGAATGCCTCTAAGTCATAATCAGAGCTAGAAAAAGCATGCGTGCTGTCGCCGATTGCCGACCCACGATGGGGCCTTTGGCCCCAAGGGCATGTCGTGGGTGCGGCGATCGCGGCGGACAAGCGTGGCGCCTCCTTGGGCGTAATTCCCAGCGGCGGGTAGAATCCTTTGCGGACTACTTAAATATCGACGGGGTATTGTAAGTGGCGAGTGCCTTCTTTGCCACGATCCTTGAGATTGACCCTTTGTCGCCGATTAGTCCCTCCCCATGGCCCTTCGATCCCCTCGTCCTTTTGCGTCCAGGCCACAGGGTCCCAGGTGGGGACTTGGTGTAAGGAGTTGGTTAAAACACTTAGCTATCTGCCCCTAGAAACATTACTGTGAGGGCGTGGCTTTCTGGTCTGAGCTCCCAAGTTTTGGTGGCTCCGGGCACTTGTTCAATTTTCTGCCGTGCCATGCCATATTTCATTTGGCTTCTTGTATTTGTTTTGGGCCAACAGAAAAAAATTTCAGTTAAAAGTACTAAGTGTAAGTGGCCTAAAAAAATTATCCCCGTTTTAGACATGTGCGGGAGCCTCGGGCAACATCCGTAACGTAGGCCATCTCGTGGTGCGGGCTCATCGAGGAACACCGACACCTTGGTGCCTCGGATGTGCGAAAGCGTCGAGCACCATCGGGCCCTGTTAGTGCATAGCGTTAGGCTAAAAAAGTGTCCTGTTTGGACATCTGAAACATGTCCTATTTGGACATATGAATGTCATTGGTATACATAATTAAAAATGATAAATGGAATGTTGCCTGGTAGCACCTGGTAGCGTTGACTGGTAGCGTGTTTTTGCAAATTCTCTCCAAGATTTGGGCGATTTTCGTTCTTGATTGTTTCGTGTGTCTGCCTAACAATCCTTTGATTCTTATGGCAGTTTAGCGGTGGTGTTTGGGGTTTCTACGGTTTCTTTGAATTTTGGTTTCGTTTTTTCAATTTGATCATTGTGTTCTATCGTTTTCTTTCATCTTTGTTGCGGTGGATTTTGGATTTTTGTCCATGTTCTTATCCTTCAATGACGTTCTGGACGTGATGGATTGACATGCCCTGTCTAAATCAATGACATCTTGCATCATCTTCTGGTGATCAGATTACATTTGTTCCATTAATTTGGTTTTATCATCGTTTTCTTTATATTTCTTTTATCATTAAGTCTTTATGTGTTTGACTTTGTTCTTTGACTCTTTCTACGTACTTTTTGCATGGTTTTTTCTTTATTATTCTCTTTCTTAATTCCAAGGTTTGTGGTGGGTCCCACGGTGGTATGTGCGTAATTTGTTGTGTTTTCTTTTACATCCTTGCATGGTTTTAGTATCTTCTTGGTTTCTACGTCATTTTTCATGCACGTCGTGGGGGTTCTGTAAGTCAGTTTCTTTTCTTTTCTTTTTAAGCATACTGCTTTCTTTTACGATAAATTCCTTTTATTACTTTGTGTTTTTAAGATTTGTCCTGTAGGTGTGTGTTTTCTCTAGGTTTTATTTTGTTGAATGCTCTTCTTTGCGTCTTTTACCCTTGCGTTTGTGTAGAGTGTCTTCTCGTTTTGTTTTCTTGATTGTCTTGTACAGGTGGTTAGTTACTTTCTTGAAGGAAGTTTGGCAGAAAAAGGGTATAGATATGGATGTCGATGACATTAACGTCTTGATGGATAAATTAAAGTTTTACGAGGAAGAAGAATCAAAGGTGTTTCATCAATGGAGAAAGTAATCCCGAGGTGGTGAGTGGTGGGTGGTTAGCGGAGTTATGGCGAGGTTAAGCGGATAGGGAGGCTATGTCTGAGGTGTTTAGATCAATTTAGTTCACAAAAAGCGGCGAACTTTGTGGCTTTGAGGGAGGACGCGATCATCGTCAAATTTGGGTGTGTGGAAGATAGGAGCAGTTCTTAATCTAATGCCACAGTTATTCGATAATTGTTTGTTTTCAATGCTACCCTTTGAAAAGGAAGCGATCGAAGATTATGAGTTTCCTGATTCCTTTTTGGGTTAGAATCCTTAACATCCCACAAAATCATGGTCAAATAAGCTGCATTAGAAATGGGAGATATTATTGGAGAATTGGTTGCTATTGATTGGAAAGATAGGGATGGAAGTTGGACGGAATTCATTAGGATTAAAGCGAAGATTAATATCTTAAAACCTTTGAGGCGGATTGTGAAGTTTGTTGATAGGAATGGGAATGAAAGCTTATGTTTCTTGAAATATGAAAGACTCCCTGAGTTTTGCTTCAGATGTGGCATTATCGGGCACAAGATGGAAAGCTGTTTGGAGAAGAATGAACTAGAGGGGGTCAATGAAATAAATTTACAATATGGCAATTGGCTGAGAGCCATAATCACGCCTTCGACTCAAAATAAGGGTAATTGGCAAAATGGCATTGAGGTACTATCAACAATATCCTCATCGGAAGTGGAGAAGGATGGGAGCAAATCCAAATCAAGGGAGGAAAGTGGCCCTATCATCCAAAAAGGCAAAGAAAAAAGGGGAGATGAGGAAATAATGTCAGCCTCGCCAGAAGAAAGGAGGCATCACAAATTCATGCGAGATGGAATGGGCAGATTTAAGAGTAAAAGGAGAAGATCAAAGGCACAACACGGAGAGAGCTTAGAAGAGAGTCCAGCTAAACAAGCAAAGAGAAGAATGCTAAATTCACTTCTCCTAGTATGGCGGTGGTGGCGACCCGCCCCGAGAGCCATGAAAATTTTAAGTTGGGCTGTCAGGGTTGGGGAACCACCTGTGATTCGAGTTGAAAGAACTCATCGTTGCTAATTCCCCGATATTGTGTTTGTTTGTGAGACAAAGATAAAAAATAACAATGTTTAGCGAATTGAGTTCTTTGTATGCGGGATGAGTGGTTGTCAGGTATTAGCTCGGATGGTAAAAGTGGAGGGTTGATGCTTATGTGGAAGGAGGGGATCAAGGTTGCGGTACAAAACTACTCTAAATTCCATATAGACGCACTTGTTGGCATGGAGGATGGGAAGGACATACGTTTCACGGGTTTTTATGGTCCCTCTGACCCTGGCCAGAGAAATAAAGCCTGGGATATGTTGAGGAGTATTAAGGATAGCACTAGAGAGGGATGGGTGGTGGGGGATTTTAATGCCATTCTTAATCCTAATGAGAAAGAAGGTGGAAGAAGGAAGTCAAGGTCTTCTATGGAAGAGTTTAGAAATTCATTGGATGAGTTGTCCCTGATCGACATCAAGACAAGCAATGGCTGGTTCACGTGGAGCAACAACAGGGAAGGTTCGGGTCTTGTTAAAGAAAGGCTCGATAGATTTGTGGTTTCTGAATCGTTGGTCGATAGCATGCCTTTTATTGAGACCAAGGTCATCAAATCGGTCAAAATCCGATCATGATCTTGTCTTCATAGATCGATGGGGAAGAAATCGAAGGAAAATGCATGGACCCCAAATCTGATTTAGATCGACATTTGTTGGGCTAAAAGAGCGAGGAGGCTAAGGAGATAATTGAGAATGTGTGGTCGAGACGAGAGAGAGACCGTTTGTCGATAAAATTTGGAGGATATAAGAGAAGATGGGACCACAGCAATATAAAAGATACAATGATGTTAAGCATAAGAATAATGTTTTGGAAAGGAGGATTAGTCAACTTATGGATAGCCACAACAATGCGGATACTTCGGGATGCTTAAGAGGCGAAGCAAGGTGGGTTATATCACGGATGTTGTGGAAATCTTGGGCCGAGATCCGATCCAGTGGCTTAAAGAAGGTGGCCAAAGCATACGGTTTTTCATGTCGAGCTACGGTCGAATGAAGAAGAACGATATATAGAAGATTAAGGATTCGAGAGGATGTGGCATAAAGATAGCAATGAAATCGGCGAGGTGGCTCGGGATTTTTAAGGAGGCATTCAAGAAGTCGACGGACCACAGGGGCGATATTGACTTACATTGCATCCTAGCGGTGTGATGGAAAGCATTAACAGGGAGTTGAGTAAAGAGTTCTCTAATAAAGAGATCCTTTCGGCCTTTAACCAAATTGACTCTAGGAAGGCCCCTGGCATTGATGGTCTCCCTGGGAGTTTCTTGAGGAAAATTGGCGATTGTGGGAAAGGATGTCATTGACTTTTGTCATATGTTGTTAAGAGACACTAATAATATTCATCATATAAATGAAACTCTTATTGTTTTGATCCTAAGATTAAAACCCTTGTTTTATGACTAACTTTAGTCCTATTAGCCTATCTGAGGTCATCTACAAAGTGGTGTCAAAAGTGCTTCCAAATCGTCTAAAAGAAACCTATCCATGTGCATTAGTGAGAATCAAAGTGCCTTTGTGCGGGTCGGATGATCCATGACAATGTATTGATCGCGCATGAGCTCGTTCATTATCTCTGTGATGCCAAAATGGTCCCAACAAAGGATGTGTGATCAAGCTTGACATGAGCAAGGCTTATGGCCAGGGTGGAGTGGGACTTCCTTGAAGAAGTTATGATTAAGCTCGACTTCTCACACGATTGGGTCGTTAAAATCATGAATTGTAATGTGCGATGTTAAATATAGAGTCAAATGCAACTCAAGTATTTAGAGCATTATCGCTCCGAAAAGGGTCTCCATGAGGGATCCTTATCCCCTATCTTTTCTTTTTTGCATGGAGGCTCTCTCTCGAATGCTCTTGGAAGCTCAAAATAATAACTCTATCAAGGGCATTGGGTGAGTTTGGGAGGCCAAGAATAAATCATCTTTTTTCTTGATGATGCTCTCTTGTTTGTTAGGAATAAGCGGAGCGAGGTGAGCAGTGTTTGAAGATTCTTAATATGTTTGAAAGGATGTCGGTCGGAGAGTAAACATCGAGAAGTCGATGGTGCATTTTAGCGAAGACTCACATGGCCCAAAGAGTTGTGGTGAGCGATGTTATCGTATGAAAGTGGTGGGCGGTCTTGACAATTATTTGGGGCTCCGATTAGATAGGAATGAAGAAATCCATGGCATTTAAAACCATTACGGGCATACGGCAAATACATTCAATAGTTGGTCCAAGCGTTTGCTTTGAAGCGGAAAAAGAGATATTCGTTAAGTCTGTTGTTCAAGCCATTCCCACCTATGCTTTTTCTATTTTCTTTGCTCCGAATGGAGTGATTAAGGAGCTCCATTCCATGATAGGTAGGTTTTGGTGGGGCGGTGGTAATAATAACAGAGCTTGGAGTAGGGTGGCTTGGGATAGATTGTGTTTCCCTAAAGGCATGGGGGTCTTGGTTTTAGAAATTTACGCCTGTTCAATCTTGCGCTTCTGGGCAGGCAGGTTTGGCGACTCCTAACTCATAAGGAAACCCTTTGCTTTAAGGTTCTCAGTGCAAAATACTTTCTCAACGGGGATGTGCTTCATTCCAAAAAAGTTGACAAACCATCGTTTACGTGGCAAAGCATTTCTAAAACGGCAGAATTTCTGCATAAGGGATTCGGTTGGAGTGTCATCAATGGTAGGAGGATTGATATTTGGAGGGATAATTGGGGAGTAGAGGGCTTGACTGGTTCATCTATCTGTGTGGAGAAAAGCTTGGTGAATGAGAGGAAAGTTTCTGACTTGTTAATCGAAAGCGGGGAAGGGTGGAAAGAAGGAAGGGTCCTGGAACTATATGGTGAAGACTTGAAGGACCAAATATGTAAAATCCCCGTTTCTCATAATGAATCTGCCAATCAACGTTGTTGGTTTCACAACCCTTGGGGCTATTATTCGACAAAAATAGCATACTCGTGGCTGACTTTAAAACAGGTTGGTTTCGATCCTCACCGCATATACGGGAAGATGATCGGAAGTTAAAAACACTCCACAAGGTCAGTATCTTTTCACAGGAAGCTTGGTCACAATGCTTTACCTACCTATGATTGCATTCTTAGGTATTAGGAAGCGGCTTGACGGTTCATGTCCAAGATCTTGAGCGAGCTCATGAGACTCTTCTTCATGCCATGAGAGCGCCCCCAAAGCGAAAATTTGTCTTCTTTGTATGGAGGTTTAAGTGATGAGCTGCTTAATGGGAGTTTTCTCTACTGCATCGACTGGCTTGAAGAGACTATGAGAACCCTAGACAGCCGGGCAATGGCTGATTTAATCACTATTTTGTGAAACGTTTGGAATAGCAGAAACAACAGGGTGTTTTGGGGAGTGGAAGAAGAAGCTAGGCTGACGTGGGAAAGAGCATCAAGTTTGAGCCATGACTTTCGAATTTTCAACACATTTGGAAGACCGTTGCTCCCGATTGTAGAAACAGATAGAGGATGGAAAAAACCTAAATCTGGGGAGATTAAGATAAACTTTGACGCATCGTTTCAAAATGATAAAGCAAGTTTCGCCGTGTTGGCAAGGGACCAAGATGGTTTTGTATTGGGTGGCTTGATGGGCGTGTCGGATATTGCTAAGAGTCTTGAAAGAAATTTGAGCTACGAGCTTTTGAAGAAACATCGATTTTACTTACGAAGGAAGAGCAGCAAAATGTTATTTTAGAAATAGGCGTGTAAGCATAGTGAACCGATTTAAAAGAAATAATGGCGGGACTAGCTTAGGCTTTTGTATGAGACGTTTATCGTCCTTAGCT
This sequence comes from Gossypium rotundifolium, assembly GCA_025506655.1. Taxonomy (NCBI): domain Eukaryota; kingdom Viridiplantae; phylum Streptophyta; class Magnoliopsida; order Malvales; family Malvaceae; genus Gossypium; species Gossypium rotundifolium. The sequence goes on along the minus strand of CP106726.1, from coordinate 34,458,494 downwards.
GATTCTTTCTTATTTTTTATTTTTAATTGGGTGCCTAGGTCTAGTAATAAAGTAGTAGATATTCTTTGTAAATTGGCCATTGATAAATATTGTATTAAAAGCTTGATGTTGGTTGCAGTGGGAGATTCACATGTATATTTGAATGATGCAATAATATGAGTTGACCTCTTTGGGTGCGTTTTTATCAAAAAAAAGAATGTCATTTGGTAGCGGATGGGTGGAAAGAAGAAAGGATCCTGGAATTATGTGGAGAAACTTTGAAGGACCATATCTGTAATATTCCCGTTTCTCATAATGGACATGATGACCAACGTATTTGGTTTCATAACCCGTGGGGCTTCTTCTCGACAAAAATGGCATACTCTGGTTGATTCTAAAAGCAAAGCTGGTTTATTTACCGTTTCTCTTGAAAGATGATATGGAAATTGAGTACCCTCCCTAAGGTCAGTATCTTTGCACAGAAGCTTCGGCCATAACATCTTACCTACTTATGAGCGGATCATTTGGGATTAGGGCGGCTTTAGATTGCACATCCGGGATCTTGAGGCGAGGATTACGAGACCCTTCTTCATGCCATGAGAGGCATCCCAAAGTAAAAAATGTCTTTGAGGTATGGAGGTTTAAATGATAAAGGCATTAGCTGGAGCTTCTTAAAGCTGTATAGATTGGCTTGAAGAGGCAGCAGCGTATTTTGGATAGTCGGGCTATGGCGGACTTTATCCTTTATCTTGTGGAGCGTTCGAGCAGCGAGGAACAATTGGGTGTTTAGGGTATGGATGAAGAGGCGAGTAGCGTGGGAGAGAGCTTCATGCAGCAGGATTTTAGAATTTTAATATGATTGGTGGCCGTTCTTTGCGATTGAGGAAGTTGATAGAAATTTGGAAAAAACTGGCGAGGGAAGTAAAATCAATTTTGCGCCTCATTCGGAAAGACAAAGTGAGCTTTGGTGTGTTAGCTAGGGACCACGATGGCTTTGTATTGGGAGCACGATGGGCGTGGTGATGATGCTAAGTCTGTGAACAAGCAATTGAAAGCTTTTGAAGAAAGTTTAAATTTTGCAGCTTGATGGGATGGAAAAAGGTGGTATTAAAGCAATTTGTGCAAGTATAGTTAAGCTTCAAGTAGAAATTATGACGGACTAGCCTTGGTTTTTGTATGAGTCGACTACTATGTTTAGCTGATTCTTTTTTATTCTTTATTTTTAATTGGGTTCCTAGGTCTAGTAACAAGGCTGCCGATATACTTTGCAAATTGGCTATAGAAAATCATTGTACTAAGGCGTCAGCGTTGATTAGCCATTGGCACAATTGTATTTTGAAAGATGCTATAATATGAGGTGACCTATTTGGTGTTTTCTATCAAAAAAAATGTCGACTAGTAGCGCATTGATAAAGTTTTTTAGCTCTTTAGGGGAAGTGATATTGGCGACGAGGGGTTATCGATTACTACCGCCCATCGCATGCCGGACGTCGGTGCCCCACCACCGATTAGGTTCAAGCGGTGCTCAAGCGATCCATCGAGCTATTGTAAGATGTGCCAACAAGTCCTCCCGATCCCAAAGGTGCAATTCGGATACGCTACATATCGACACCTAACAATGAGCAGATAAATCCGGGCCTCCCAATTCCAAAGGTAGAATTCGGATATCATAACATGTGGCGTGCAGAGAATGAGCAGATAAATCCGGTCCTCCCAATCCCAAAGGTAGAATTTGGATTCCGTAACATGTGATGTGCAGAATGAGCGAATCATCCCGATCCCTCCCTTTTACAACAAGAGCCTCCAGCACTTTGAGCCCTCGGTCATACGGTAGCCTCGAATGTGCGGGGCTATCCCGTGGTACGGGGCCATGGGGCACTGTCGGCCCCTTGGAGCATCGGATGTGTGGGAGGGTCAAGCACTAAAGCTAATTTTGGGCCCCCATTGGTGTGGAAGCGTCGGCATCATAATGTGTCCCCATTTCAGACACATGAATGTCGGCTGGGAGGTAGCGGTAGGAAGCAACAGTGTGTTTTTGCAAATTCTCTCCAAGATTTGGGCGATTTTTGTTCTTGATTGTTTTGTGTGTCTGCCTAAAAATTCCTTTGATTTTTATGGCAGTTTAACGGTGGTGTTTTGGGGGGTGTACGGTCTCGGTGTATTCTGATTTCATTCTTTCAATTCTGATTGCGGTGTTTTTGTCGACTTCTGCCTTCTTGTTGCGGTGATTTTTGGATTTTGTGTTCGTGAGCTTATCATTTGGTAGCGTTCTTGATCGATAGATTGACATACCTGCCTTGTCATTGACAACTTATATCATCCTTGGTGATCGGGTGGTGTTCTCCCTTATTATTATTTTTTTATTATCTTTCTCATCCGATTTCTCTTATCGGTAATCTTTTCTGTGTTTGACTTTGGTTTTGTCCCTTTCTACGTAGTTTCCTGCATGGTTTTTTTCTTTGTTATTTTCTTTCTTAATTCCAAGGTTTGTGGTGGGTCCCATGATGGTTTGCGCGTAACTTGTTGTGTTCTCTCTTACGTTCTTGCATGATTTTAACATCTTCTTGGTTTCTACGTCATTTTCATGCACGTCGGGGAAGTTCTGTAACTCAGTTTCTTTTCTTTTCTTTTATGCATAGGATTTTCTTTTACGATAATTCCTTTTATTATTTGGTGTTTATAAGTTTTGTCCTGTTGATGTGTGTTTTCTATGTTTCGTTTTGTTGAATATTTTTCTGGTGTCTTTTACCCTAGCGATTGTGTAGAGCATCTTCTCGTTTTGTTTTCTTATTTTTCTTGAACAGGTGGTCAGCTGCTGTCTTGAAGGTAGATTGGCAGGACAAGGATAAAGATATGGATGTCGATGACATTAACGTGTTGATGGATAAATTGAAGTTCTCTGAGGAAGAAGCTTCAAAGGTGTTTAGTCAAATAGAAAGTAATCCCAGTGGTGAGTCATTAGGCGGTTAGCGAGTTATGGCGAGGTTAAACCGAATAGGGAGGCAATATCTGAGGTGTTTAGATCAATTTGGTTCACAAAAGCGGTGAACTTTGTGGCTTTGAGGGAGGACGCGATCATCGTCAAATTTGGATGCGTGGAAGACAGGAACAGAATTCTTAATCTAATGCCCTGGTTGTTCGATAATTGCTTGTTTTCAATGCTACCCTTTGAAAAGGGAAAAGCGATCGAAGATTATGAGTTCCACAAATCTCCTTTTTGGGTAAGAATCCTCAACATTCCCTTGGAAATCATGGTCCGACAAACTGCATTAGATATGAGAGATATTATTGGAGAATTGGTTGCAATCGATTGGAAAGATAGGGATGGAAGTTGGACGGAGTTTATTAAGATTAAAGTGAAGATTAATATCTTAAAACCTTTGAGGCGGATTGTGAAGTTTGTTGATAGGAACGGGAATGAAAGCTTATGTTTATTGAAATATGAAAGACTTCCAGAGTTTTGCTTCAAATGTGGTATAATCGGGCACAAGATGGAAAATTTGTTTGGAGAAGAGTGAACGGAGGGTCAATGAAATGGATTCTGATATGGGAATTGGCTCGAGCTACGGTCACGCCTCAGACTCAAAATAAAGGTAATTGGCGAAATGGCATTGAGGTGCTTTCAACAATATCCTCATCGGATGTGGAGAAGGAGGAGCAAATCCGAATCAAAGGGAAGAAAGTGGCCTATCATCCTAAAGGGTAAAGAAAAAAGGGAGATGAGGGAATCATGTCGGCCTCTCCAACGAAAGAAGGTTTCATAAATTTGTGAGAGATGGTATGGGTAGGTTTAAAAGTAAAGGAGAAGATCAAAGGCTCAACACGGAGAGACCACGGAAGAGTCCGACAAAACAAGCGAAGAAGAATGCTCAATTCGTCCCTAGTATGGCGGTGGTGGCGACCCGGCCCATGAAACCATGAAGTTTCTATGTTGGGCTATCGAGGTTGGGGAACCTACTGACGATTCGATAACTCATTGTTGCTAATTCCCTGATGTAGTTTTGTTTGTGAAACTAAAATCAATAATAACAATGCTTCACAGGTTAGCTCTTTGTGTAGGATGAGTGGTTGTCACGGTGGTTGGTTGGGATGGTAAGCGATGGTTTGATGCTTATGTGGAAGGAGGGGGCCAAGGTTGTGGTACAAAACTACTCTAAATTTCACATAGACTCGCTAGTTGGCCTAGAGGATGGAAAGGATATGCGGTTCACGGGTTTTATGGTCCCTGGGACCACGGCGGAAGAAATCAAGCACAGGATATGTTAAGAAGCATAAAAGATAGTACTAGAGAGGATGGGTGGTGGGGGACTTTAATGCTATTCTTAACCCTAATGAGAAAGAAGGTGGTAGAAGGAAGCCAAGGTCTTCCATGGAGGTTTAGAAATTCTTTGGATGACTTGTCAGCGATCGATATCAAGACAAGCAATGGTTTGGTTCACATGGAGCAACAACGAGGAAGGTTGGGTCTTGTTAAAGAAAGGCTCGATCGATTTGTGGTTTCGAAATGTTGGTTGATAGCATGCCTTTTATTGAGACCAAGGTCATTAAATCGGTCAAAATCCGATCATGATCTTTGTCTTTATGGATTCGATGGGGAAGAAGCAGAAGGAAAATGCATGGACCCCAAATGCGATTTAGATCGACATTTGTTGGGCCAAAAGCGAGGCTAAGGAGATCATTAAAAATATGTGGTCGGACGAGACGGACCGTTTGTCAATAAAATTTGGAGGATATTAGAGAAGATGGGACCTTGGCAATATAAAAGATACAATGATGTTAAGCATAAGATCAATGTTTTGGAAAGAAGGATTAGTCAACTTATGGATAGCCACAACAATGAGGATACTTTCGGAGTTCTTTGAAGAGGCGAGAAGCAAAATGGGTTATATCACGGATGTTGAGGAAAATCTGGGCCCGGAGATCCGTTCGAGTGGCTCAAAGAAGGTGGCCGTAACACAGGTTTTTCATGTCGAGCTACAAGTCGAATGAAGAAGAGCAGTATAGAAGATTAAGGATTCGAGAGGGATGTGGCATGAAGATAGCATTGAAATCGTTGAGGTGGCTCGGGATTTTTAAGGAGGCTGTTCAAGAAGTCGATAGACCCTAGGGGCGATCTTGACTTACATTGCATCCCTAGGCGTATTCGGAAAGTATTATGGGGAGTTGAGTAAAGAGTTCTCGATGAAGAGATCCTCTCGACCTTTAACCAAATTGACCTAGGAAGGCCCGGCATTGATGGTCTCCACAGGAGTTTTTAGAGAAAATTGGCGGATTGTGGGAAAGGATCTCATTGACTTTGTCATATGTTGTTAGAGACACTAATAATATTCATCATATTAATGAAACTCTTATTGTTTTGATCCTAAGGTTAATAATCCTAGTTCATGACTAACTTTACGTCCTATTAGTCTATGCGGGGTCATCTACAAAGTGGTGTCGAAAGTGCTTGCAAATCGTCTAAAAGAAACCCTATCCATGTGCATTAGTGAGAATCAAAGTGCCTTTGTGCTGGGTCGGATAATCCATGACAATGTTTTGATCGCACATGAGCTCGTTCATTATCTACGTAGTGCCAAAAATGGTCCCAACAAAGGATGTGTGATCAAGCTCGACATGAGTAAGGCTTATGATCGGGTGGAGTGGGATTTCCTTGAAGCAGTTATGATTAAGCTCGGCTTCTCACACGATTGGGTCGTAAAAATCATGAATTGTGTTCGCAGTGTTTAATATAGAGTCAAATGCAACTCAAGTATTTTCGACATTATCGTACCGGAAAGGGGTCTCCACCAAGGGGATCCCTTATCCCCCTATATTTTTCTTTTTTGCATGGAGGCTCTCTCTCGAATGCTCTTGGAAGCTCAAAATAATAACTCTATCAAGGGCATTCGGGCGAGTTTGGGAGGGCCAAGAATAAATCATCTTTTTTTCGCTGATGATGCTCTATTGTTTGTTAGGAATAAGCGAAATGAGGTGAGCAGTGTATGAAGATTCTTAATATGTTTGAAAGGATGTGCAGTGGAGAATAAACATCGAAGTCGATGGTGCATTTTAGCGAAGACTCTTGTGGCCCAAGTTGTGGTGAGCGATGTTCTACGCATGAAAGTGGTGGGCAGCCTTGACAATTATTTGGGGCTCCGATTCCGATGGGAAAGAAGAAATCTATGGCATTTAAAAATATTACGGTGCCTGACCAATAGATTCAACAGTTGGTCAGACGTTTGCTTTGAGGCGGGAAAAGAGATTTTCGTTAAGTGCGTAGTTCAAGCTATTCCCACCTATGCCTTTTTGTTTTCTTTGCTCGAATGGAGTGATTGAGAACTCCATTCCATGATAGGTAGGTTTTGGTGAAATTTGTGGTGATAATATGAGCTTGGGCGGGGTGGCTTGGGATAGATTGTGTTTCCCTAAGGGCATGGGGGTCTTGTTTTAGGAATTTCTGTTGTTCAACCTTTAAACCACAGGCGAGGCGGGTTTGGCGACTCTAACTCATAAGAAACCCTTTGTTTTAAGGTTTTGGTATAAAATACTTTCCTAACGAGGATGTGCTTCATTCAAAAAAGTTGACAAATAAATCGTTTATGTGGCAAAGCATTTCTAAGCGGCGAGAATGTTTGCATGAGGGTTTCGGTTGAAGTGTTATCAGCGGTAGAAGCATTGATATTTGGAGGGATAATTGGGGAGTAGAGGCTTGGTGGTTCATCTATCCGTGTGGAGAAAAGCTTGGTGAATGAGAGGAAAGTTTCTGACTTGTTAAGCGAAAGCGGAGAAGGGTGGAAAGAAGGAAGGGTTCTGAAACTATATGGTGAAGGCTTGAAGGACCAAATATGTAAAATCCCCGTTTCTCATGATGAATCTGACGATCAACGTTGTTGGTTTCACAACCCTTGGGGCTATTATTCGACAAAAATAGCATACTCGTGGCTGACTCTAAAACGGGTTGGTTTCGGTCCTCATCGCATATACTGGAAGATGATCTGGAAGTTGAAAACACTCTCTAAGGTTCGTATCTTTGCCTAGAAGCTTGGTCACAATGCTTTACCTACTTATGATTGCATTGTCGGTATTAGAAGCGGCTTGACGGTTCACATCCAAGATCTTGAGCGAGCTCATGAGACTCTTCTTCATGCCATGAGGGGCCCCCAAAGCGAAGGTTTGTCTTCTTGTATGGAGGTTTAAGTGATGAGCTACTTAATGGGAGTTTTCTCTCTTTGCATCGGTTGGCTTGAAGAGGCTATGAGATCCACAGACGGTAGAGCAATGGCGATTTAATCATTGTTTTGTGGAACATTTGGAATAGCGAAACAACGGGGTGTTAGAAGTGGAAGAAGAAGCTAGGCGGCGTGGGAAAGAGCATCAAGTTTGAGCCATGACTTTCGAATTTTCAACACATTTGGAAGGCCGTTGCTCCGATTGTAAAAGCAGATAGAGGATGGAAAAACACGAATGCAGGAGATCAAGATAAACTTTGGCGTGTCGTTTCAAGATGATAAAGCAAGTTCTGGCGTGTTGGCAAGGGACCACGATGGTTTTGTATTGGGTGGCTTGATGGGCGTGTCGGATATTGCTAAGAGTCTTGAAAATTTGAGCTACGAGCTTTTGAAGAAACATCGATTTTGCCTGAAGGATGAAATTTGTAAAATGTTATTTTAGAAGCAATTTGTGCAAGCATAGTTAGCAGATTTAAAAAGAGAAATAGTGGCCGGACTAGCTTAGGCTTTTGTATGAGGCGTTTATAGTCCTTGGTGATTCTTTCTTATTTTTTATTTTTAATTGGGTGCCTAGGTCTAGTAATAAAGTGGTAGATATTCTATGTAAATTAGCTATTGATAAACATTGTATTAAAAGCTTCGATGTTGATTACCCGTCGGAGATTCATATGTGTATTTTAAATGATGCAATAATATGAGTTGACCCTTTTGGGTCGTTTTCCATCAAAAAAAAAAGAATGTCGGCTGGTAGCATATTGACCAAGTTTTTTTAGCTCTTTAGGGGGGAGGTGATATTGAGCGAGCAGGGGTTGCCTAGGGCACTGGCCACGCCCATCTTATGCCCGGACGTCAGTGCCTCCCACCACCGGTTAGGTTCCCGACGGTGCTCCGACAGTCTATTCGGCGGTGCTCCGGTGAGCCTTCCCGGCGGTGCTCCGGTGAGACATCCCAAAATATAGCAAATGGTGCAACGAGTCGTCCCGGTTCCTCCTCTTTTGGAACAAGAGCATCCGGCACCTTGGGCCCTTGGTCGTCCCAGAGCATCGGGCACTAGTGGCACCTTGGTGCTTGGATGTGCGGGAGCCTCGAGCACCATTGGCCCCTTGGTGCTTCGGATGTGCGGGAGCCTCGAGCACCGTCGGCATCTTGGTGCCTTAGATGTGCGGGAGCCTCGAGCACTGTCGTCACCTTGGTGCCTCGGATGTGCGGGAGCCTCGAGCAGTGTCGGTAACTTGGTGCCTCGGATGTGCGGGAGCCTCGAGCACCGTCGGACCCTTGGTGCCTCGGATGTGCGGGAGCCTCGAGTAGCACCAGCACCTTGGTGCTTAGAATGTGCGGGAGCCTCGAGCACCGTCGGTACCTTGGTGCCTTGGATGTGCGGGAGCCTCGAGCACCGTCGTCACCTTGGTCCCCCGGATGTGCGGGAGCCTCGAGCAGCGTCGGTAACTTGGTACCTCGGATATGCGGGAGCCTCGACACCGTCGGACCATTGGTGCCTCGGATGTCCGGGATCCTCGAGTAGCACCAGCACCTTGGTGCTTAGAATGTGCGGGAGCCTCGAGCGCTATCGACACCTTGGTGCTTGGGATGTCCGGGAGCTTCGAGCACCATCGGCACCCTGGTGCCTCGGATGTGTGGGAGCCTCGAGCACCATCGGTACCTTGGTGCCTCGGATGTGAGGGAGCCTCGAGTAGCATCGGCACCTTAGTGCCTCAGATGTGCGGGCTAAAGAAAAGTGTCCCCGTTTCAGACATAAGAATGTCACTTGGTAGCACATTGAAGAAGTTTTTTTAACTCTTTAGGGGGTAAAGATCCGCTACCCACAGCGTGGCCCCCTCAACCCGAGATGGGGTGAGTCAGCTGCCCCATGGGGGTCGGATTGTCCATGATGACTCATCGATGGTGGTGAGTCGATCTCCGGCTTGTGGTGGGGTGATGATTTTCAGTAGGTCAAGCCGTGCCCATAGAAATGTAATAGCGACTCGAACCAAGTTCCTATATCGGGCAAAGATCTCTTGGGGTGGCTTATGCATTGCTATGGGCTCGAGCTTTGGCAGCCATCCACCCGTCATGTTAGGGGCCTTGTGCCTCCCAAGTCGGTAACCTCACGGCGCCTTGGCCTTGTCAAGCCCTTGCACGCATTGAAGCTGCCGTGACCCAGTACCAAGTCCGCTTTGTGGCAGCGGCTCCTTTGGGGCGTAAGTTGAGTTTGTAGGCTCGATCTTGGCTCAACCAAGTCAAGTGGGATCTTGCCCTTGTAGTTCTCGTGCCAGCGGTTGTGGTGTGCCCTCATTTCATTGTTCCTTCGCTCCCCTACCAATACATTGGTTGGGTGGGTTGATGGCCGGTGTGTGTGGGTGCTACTACTAATGCATAATGGGCATATGAGTGGTGTTTTGGTTGTGTGTATTGGCGGGCTCCACGCTACCGCGTCGAGCTGTCGAGCCGCACTCCTCTTCATTAAATCCTTGTTGTTCTAATTGAACCCAAAGTGCGATCGAGATCTGTGTTGCGTACCTAAGCGGATGGAATAATGGTTGTGTTCTTGTCACTGATCCATCTTGTGCCCTTTGGGGTGCGTGGTGGACCTCAATCGTGCCACAATGTCCAAGGCGCCCCTTAAATCGGTCTGACCTCGTCGGTGCATTGGAGCTCGATCGTACTTTTAGATGCAGAAAATACTTTTGAGAGTAGGTATTAGGCCCTTGTCTCTCGATGCCTATATATTTTGTCTCTTGACACGGACGATGCTCGCGCTCTGTTATGACCTCTCTTCGTTGCTCACGCGGCACATTGAGGTCATGCGATGTCGACGTCGCGGAGAATGCTACTGGTTGATCACGCGGTAGTCATATGCTTGTCTCAAAGATTAAGCCATGCATGTGTAAGTATGAACAAATTGATTTGTGAAGCTGCGAATGGCTCATTAAATCGATTATAGTTTGTTTGATGGTATTTGCTACTCGGATAGCAGTAGTAATTCTAGAGCTATCGTGTAACAAACCCGACTTCTAGAAGGATACATTTATTAGATAAAAGGTCGGCGGGCTTTGCCGTTACTACGATGATTCATGATAACTTCGATGGATCATACGACCTTTATGTCGTGACGCATCATTCAAATTACGCCTATCAACTTTCGATGGTAGGGTAGTGGCCTCTATGGTGGTGACGGGTGTGAAGAATTAGGGTTCAATTAGGAGAGAGCACGAAAGCGGCTACCACATCCAAGGAAAGCGCGGTAGCATAAATTACCCAATCGTCACGGGAGGTAGTGACAATAAATAACGATCACAAGACTCTATGAGTGCAGTAATTGGAATAAGTACAATCTAAATCCATTAACGAGGATCCATTGGAGGCAAGTCGGTGCCCGGCCGACATGATAATTCGACTCAATAGCATATATTTAAGTTGTTGCGGTTAAAAAGCTCGTAGTTGGACTTAGGGGTGGGTCGGCCAGTCCGCCTCACGGTGAGCACCGGTCTACTCGTCCCTACTGCTGGTGATGCGCTCTTGGCCTTAATTGGCCGGGTTGTTCCTCCGGTGCTATTACTTTAAAGAAATTAGAGTGCTCAAAGTAGGCCTACGCTTGTATGCATGGGATAACATCATAGGATTTCGATCCTATTGTGTTGGCCTTCGAGATAGGAGTAATGATTAACAGGGACAGTCGGGGGCATTCGTATTTCATAGTCAGAGGTGAAATTCTTGGATTTATGAAAGACGATCAACTGCAAAAGCATTTGCCAAGGATGTTTTCATTAATCAAGAACAAAAGTTGGGGGCTCGAAGGCGATCGGATACCGTCCTAGACTCAACCATAAGCGATCTTGACCGAGGATCGGCGGATGTTGCTTTAGGACTCCACGGTATATGAAATCAAAGTCTTTGGGTTCGGGGAGTATGGTGCATAAAATTTGAAACTTAAAGGAATTGTGGAAGGGTACCACGAGAATGGAGCTGCGACTAATTTGACTCAACAGGAAACTTACGAGTCCGGACATAGTAAGGATTGAATGATGAGAGCTCTTTCTTGATTCTATAGGTGGTGGTGCATGGCGTTCTTAGTTGGTGGAGCGATTTATGCAGTTAATTAGTTAACGAGCGAGACCTCGACTGCTAATTAGCTACGGAGGTGATCCTCCATGGCTAGCTTCTTAGAGGGACTATGGCCTTTTAGGCCAAGGAAGTTTGAGGCAATAGCAGTGCATGATGCCCTTAGATGTTACTGGGCATACATGCGCTACTGTGATGTATTCAGCGAGTCTATAGCCTTGGCCAGAGCCAGGGATGTCGTTGAAATTTCATCGTGATGGGGATAGATCATTGCAATTGTTGGTTTTCAACGAGGAATTCCTAGTAGCGCAAGTCATCATTTCGCGTTGACTCGTCCACCCTTTGTACACCTGCCGTCGCTCCTACTGGATTGAATGGTCCGATGAATGTATTCAGAGTCTATAGCCTTGGCCAGCAGGGGCCGGGTAATCGTTGAAATTTCATTGTGATGGGGATAGATCATTGCAATTGTTGGTCTTCAGCGAGGAATTCCTAGTAATGCGCAAGTCATCATTTCGTGTTGACTCGCCCCGCCCTTTACACACCCATCATCTCTCCTACTGATTGAATGGTCGATGAAGTGTTCGGATAAGCGGCGGCGTGGCGGTTATTTGCCCGACGTCGCGAAGTCGGTGAACCTTATCATTTAGAGGAAGGAGAAGTCGTAACAAGGTTTAAGTAGGTGACCTGCGGAAGGATCATTATCGAAACACCTAGCGAGCGACCCGTGAGCAGCGTTGTAAATAACAGGAGGTGGTAGAGTGCATCCGCCCTCGTCATCTCCATGTCTCGGGTGATCGGTCTCGTCGTCCCTTTGCCCATCGGGTAGGGTGAGATGTCGGGATCAACCTCTTGAGGCAAAGCGAACAAACCCTGGCGCGAATCGTGCCAAGAAATTGAAAGCGAAAAGGGGCCGTCTTACATTGCCGAGATTCGCGATGTCGATCTTGATGATGTTGCTCTTTTATCGCAAAATATCTGAGCGACTCTCCGGCAATGGATATCTCGGCTCTCGCATCGATGAAAAGCGTGGCGAAATCGATACTTGGTGTGAATTGTAGAATCCGTGAACCATCGAGTCTTTGAGCATAAGTTACACCCAAGCCATTAGGCCAGGGCACGTGCGCACTGGGTGTCACGCGTCGTCGTCCCCAACCAACCACGAGCCCTCGGGGCTCGGTTGGACCATGAATGAAAATTGGCCTCCGTGCGCTCCGGCCCGGTGGTTGGCCTAAATTCGAGTCTCGGCGACTTCATCGTCGCGACCGGTGACAATCTTAGAAACCTCGTTGGTCGTGCGTTAATCGATCGAGACCATAAACCCTTCGGCATCGCAGGGGCGGTACTCGCATCGCGACCCAGTCGGCGGGATTACCCGTGAGTTTAAAATATATCAATAAGCGGAGGAAAAAACTTACGAGATTCCCCTAGTAATGGCGGAGCGGGAAAAACCCGGCTTGAGAATCGGCGCCATCGGTTATTCAAATTGTAGTCGGAGAAGCGTCTTGTTGGCGGACGGGCCCAAGTCCCTGGAAAGAAGCGCGGAGAAGGTGAGAGCCCGTCGTGCGGACCTGTCGCTGCAGTGTATCTCTGAGTCGGGTTGTTTGGGAATCTGACCCTAATTGGGCGATAAATTCATCCAAGGCTAAATCTGAGCGAGAGGCCGATGGCGAACAAATCTGCGAGGAAAGATGAAAAGGACTTTGAAAAGAGTCAAAAGTGCTTGAAATTATCGGGAGGAAGTGGATGGGGGCGGTGATGCGTCGGTCGGATGTGAAATGGCGAGCGATCCATCGATCGACTCGGGCGTGAATCGATCTGGTCGTGGCGGTGGCCCAAGCCGGGCCTTTGATCGCTGTGGAGCGTCGTCGCCTCGATCGTGGGATCCGGCCTTGGCAAATCTCGGCGTGCTTGACATATCGTGCTCCGGACGTCGGCTGCGGGCTCCCATTCGGCCGTCTTGAAACACGGACCAAAATCGACATGTGTGCGTGTCAGCGGGCTAAAAACACAGTAAGGCGTAAGGAAGGCGATTGGCGGGATCCTGGTGGGTGCACCACCGATCGACCTTGATCTTCTAAGAAAGGTTCGGTGAGAGCATGCTGTCGGGATCGAAAGATGGTGAACTATGCTGGCGAAGCGAAGCGGAGGAAACTACGGTGGAGGCCATTGATCTTGACGTGCAAATCGTTAAATCGACTTGGGTATAGGGCGAAAGACTAATCGAACCGTCTAGAAGCTGGTTCCTCAAAGTTTCCCTCGGGATAGTGGAGCCCTTAGCGAGTTCTATCGGGTAAAGCCAATGATTCACGGTGTCGAGCATAGCGCCTCGACCTATTCTCAAACTTTAAATAGGTAGGATGGCGTGGCTACTTACGTTGACCGCATCACGAATCGAGAGCTCAAGTGGGCCATTTTTGGTAGCGAGGCGGCGATCGAGATGAGCAGGAGCCGGGTTCTGATTGCCCAATTAGCGCTAACCTAGAACCCTGAAAGGTGTCGGTCAATTAAGGCAGTGGGATGGTGGTCATGGAAGTGAAATCCGCTAAGGTGTGTAACAACTCACTGCCAAATCAACTAGCCGAAAATGGATGGCGCTTAAGCGCGACCTATCCCCGGCCGTCGGGGCAAGGGCGAACCCGATGAGCAAGAGGCTCGGTGGTCACAGTAAAACCAGACATGAGCAGGCGAGCGGCCGTCGGTCACGAGATCTTGGTGGTAGTAGCAAATATTCAAATAAGAACTTTGAAGGTGAAGAAGGAAAGGTTCCATGTGAGCAGCAATTACACATGGGTTAGTCGATCTAAGAGGCGTGGAAAGCCGTCCAGATAAGCGCGTTAGTAGCGAGCTTTGAAAGGAATCGGGTTAAAATTCTTGAGCAAGGATCTGACGGTGGCAACAGCGTTAGAAGTCCGGAGGCGTCGACAGGGGCCTCGGGAAGAGTTATCTTTTACATTTAACGACTGCCCACACACAAGCAGCTCGGTAGGAGGTAGGATCAATGGCCGGAAGAGCACCGCCGCGTCGCGTTGTGTCCGGTGTGCCCCGTGACCTTTGAAAATCTGGAGGACCGAGTGCCGTCCGCGTCCGGTCGTACTCATAACCATCAGTCTCAAGGTGAGCGACCTGGTCGATGGAACAATGTAGGCAAGGGAAGTCGGCAAAATGGATCCGTAACCTCGGGAAAAAGATTGGCTCGAGAAATGAGCACGGGGTCGATCCGAACCGTCATTGCTAGGTGTCTTTGCTGAGTTACTCTCGACGAGGCGGATCGCTGGCGATGTCGTAGAGAGACGGTGAGAGCAGCTCCTTGGGGGGCCTTCTCAAGGCGACGAATAGTCAACTTCGAGGCTGATGCGGACAAGAGGAATCCATTGTTTAATTAAAACAAAGCATTGCGATGGTCCTGCGGATGCTCCGCAATGTGATTTACGCTGATCTCTGAATGTCAAAGTGAAGAAATTCAACCAAGCGGCGGGTAAGCGGTGGGAGTAACTATGACTCTCTTAAGGTAGCCAAATGCCTCGTCATCTAATTAGTGGCGTGCATGAATGGATTAACGAGATTCCCATGTCACATCTCTATCCGGCTAAACCACGGCCAAGGGAGCGGGCTTGGCGAGAATCGTGAGGAAAGAAGACCTGTTGAGCTTGACTCTAGTTCGACTTTGTGAAATGACTTGAGAGGTGTAGGATAAGTGGGAGGTCTCGGGCTAAATTGAAATACCACTACTTTTAACATTATTTTACTTATTAGTGAATCGGGGCGGAGACACGGCCCTCTTTTTGGACCCAAAGTCGACGATTGGTGATCAGGCGGAAGACATTGTCGGTGAAGAGTTTGGTGAGGCGGCACATCATTAAAAGATAGCTTGGTGTCTAAGATGAGCTCAACGAGCAGAAATCTCGTGTGGAACAAAAGGGTAAAAGCTCGTTTGATTACGATTTCCGATCGAATATGAACCATGAAAGCGTGGCCTGTCGATCCTTTAGACCTTGAAATTTGAAGCTAGAGGTGTCAAAAAGTTACCACGAGGGATAAGCGGCTTGTGGCGATAGCGTTCATAGCGGCGTTACTTTTGATCCTTGATCTGGCTCTTCCTATCATTGTGAAGCGAATTCACCAAGTGTTAGATTGTTTACCCACCAATAGGGAGCAGCGGTGGGTTTAGACCATCGTGAGGCAGGTTAGTTTTACCCTCTTGATGGCGGCGTCGCAATAGTAATTCAACCTAATGCTGAGAGGAACAGTTGATTCGCACAATTAGTCATCGGCGCTTGGTTGAAAAGCCGATTGGCCTTGAAGCTACCGTCTTGTTGGATTATGGTGAACTCCTCTAAGTCGAATTAGGGCTAGAAGCGATCTGCGCCGCCGTCGTCCTATTGCCGACCGTAGTAGGGGCCTTTGGCCCTCAAGGGCGCGTGTCGTGGAGTCTTGTGATCGCGGCGGACAAGTCATGGCGCCTCTTTGGGCGTAATTCCCATCGGTAGGGTAGAATCCTGCGGACTACTTAAATCTGCGATGGGGTATTGTATGTGGTAGAGTGGCCTTCTTGCCACGATCCATAGATTGACCCTTTGTCCCTTGATTAGTCCCTCCTCCATGGCCCTTCGATCCCCTCGTCTTTTGCTCGTCCAGACCACAGGGTCCCAGTGTGGGGACTTAGTGTAAGAGTTGGTTAAAACACTTGGCCGTCTTGCCCCTCGAAACATTACACAGGGTAGTGGCTTCTGGTCTGACTCCCAAGTTTTGGTGGCTCCGGGCACTTGTTCAATTTTCTGCCGTGCCATGCCATATTTCATTCGGCTTCTTGTATTTGTTTTGGGCCAACAGAAAAAAATTTCAGTTAAAAGTACTAAGTGTAAGTGGCCTAAAAAAATGGTCCCCGTTTCAGACATGTGTGGGAGCCTCAGGCAACATTCGTAACGTAGGCTATCCCATGGTGCGAGCTCATCGAGGAACACACACCTTGGTGCCTCGGATGTGCGGGAGCGTCGAGCACCATCGACAACTACGGCCCCTGTTGGTGCACAAGCGTTGGGCTGAAAAAAGTGTCCCTGTTTCAGACATCTGAAACATGTCCCTGTTTCAGACATATGAATGTCGACTGGTAGCATGAATGTCGACTGGTAGCGGTTGCCTGGTAGCGGTAGCGGGTAGCGTGTTTTGCAAATTCTCTCCAAGATTTGGGCGATTTTCGTTCTTGGTTGTTTAGTGCGTCTGCCTAAAATTCCTTTGATTTTTATGGCAGTTTAGCGGTGGTGTTTGGGGGGTTTTTGGTCTCGGTGAATTGTTGATTTCATTCTTTCTATTCTGTTTGCGATGTTTTTGTCGATTTCTTCCATTTTTGTTGCGGTGGATTTTGGATTTTTGTCCATGTTTCTTATCCTTCAATGACGTTCTGGATGTGATGGATTGACATGCCCTGTCTCGTCAACTGACATCCTGCATCATCTTCCTGGTGATCGGGTCTGTTTGTTCCATTAATTTGGTTTTCTCATCGTTTTCTTTATATTTCTTTTATCATTAAGTCTTTTTGTGTTTTGACTTTGTTCTTTGACTCTTTCTACGTACTTTTTGCATGGTTTTCTTCTTTGTTATTATCTTTCTTAATTCCAAGGTTTGTGGTGGGTCCCACGGTGGTATGTGCGTAATTTGCTGTGTTTCTTGAACGTCCTTGCGTGGTTTTAGTATCTTTTTGATTTCTACGTCATTTTTCATGCACGTCGTGGGGGTTCTGTAAGTCAGTTTCTTTTCTTTTCTTTCTAAGCATAGTGCTTTCTTTTACGATAAATTCCTTTTATTACTTTGTGTTTTTTAAGATTTGTCTTGCTGGTGTGTGTTTTCTCTAGGTTTGTTTTGTTGAATGCTCTTCTTTGCGTCTTTTACCCTTGCGTTTGTGTAGAGTGTCTTCTCGTTTTGTTTTCTTGATTGTCTTGTACAGGTGGTTAGTTGCTTTCTTGAAGGAAGTTTGGCAGAAAAAGGGTATAGATATGGATGTCGATGACATTAACGTGTTGATGGACAAATTAAAGTTTTACGAAGAAGAAGAATCAAGGTGTTTAGTCAATGGAGAGAGTAATCCCGAGGTGGTGAATGGTGGGCGGTTAAGCGAGTTATGGCGAGGTTAAGCCGGATAGGAAGGCTATGTCTGAGGTGTTTAGATCAATTTGGTTCACAAAAGCGGTGAACTTTGTGGCTTTGAGGGAGGGCGTGATCATAGTCAAATTTGGGTGTGTGGAAGATAGGAGCAGGATCCTTAACCTAATGCCACGGTTATTCGATAATTGCTTGTTTTCAATGCTACCCTTTGAAAAGGAAAAGTGATCGAAGATTATGAGTTTCACAGATCCCTTTTGGATTAGAATCCTTAACATCCCACAAATCATGGTCAAACCAAGCGCATTAGAAATGGGTGATATTATTGGAGAATTGGTTGCTATTGATTGGAAAGATAGGGATGGAAGTTGGACGGAATTCATTAGGATTAAAGTGAAGATTAATATCTTAAAACCTTTGAGGCGGGTTGTGAAGTTTGTTGATAGGAATGGGAATGAAAGCTTATGTTTCTTGAAATATGAAAGACTCCCTGAGTTCTATTTCAGATGTGGCATTATCGGGCACAAGTTGGAAAGTTGTTTGGAGAAGAGTGAACCAAAGGGGGTCAATGAAATGGATTTACAGTTTGGTAATTGGCTAAGAGCTACGGTCAAGCCTCCGACTCAAAATAAGGGTAATTGGCAAAATGGCATTGAGGTGCTTTCAACAATATCCTCATCGGATGTGGAGAAGGATGGGAGTAAATCCGAATCTAGGGAAGAAAGTGGCCCTATCATCCTAAAGGGTAAAGAAAAAAAGGGAGATGAGGAAATCATGTTGGCTTCTCCAACAAAAAGAATGTTTCATAAATTTGTGAGAGATGGCATGGGTAGGTTTAAAAGTAAAAGGAGGAGATCGAAGGCTCAACACGGAGACCGGGAAGAAAGTCCGACAAAACAAGCGAAGAAGAATGCCAATTCCGTCTCCTAGTATGGCGGTGGTGGCGACCCGGCCTCGCCGAGGCCAAAAGTTTCTATGTTGGGCTGTCGGGGTTGGGAACCTACTGACGATTAAGTGGCTAAACAACTCATTGTTGCTAATTTTCTGATGTAATTTTGTTTGTGAAACTAAAATCAATAATAACAATGCTTAGTGGGTTAGCTCTTTGTGTAGGATGAGTGGTTGTCGGTGGTTGGTTAGGATGGTAAGCGGCGGGTTAATGCTTATGTGGAAGGAGGGGCCAAGGTTGTGGTACAAAACTACTCTAAATATCACATAGACTAAGCTAGTTGGCACGGAGGATGGAAAGGATATCGTTTCACGGGTTTCTATGGTCCTTCGGACCCTGGCGAGAAGAAATCAAGCACAGGATATGTTGAGAAGCATAAAAGAGAGTACTAGTGAGGGATGGGTGGTGGGGGGACTTTAATGCTATTCTTAACCCTAATGAGAAAGAAGGTGGCAGAAGGAAGCCAAGGTCTTCTATGGAGGAGTTTAGAATTTCTTTGGATGACTTGTCCCTGATTGACATAAAGACTAGCATTGGCTGGTTTACTTGGAGCAACAATAGGGAGGTTAGGGTCTTATAAAGAAAGGCGATAGATTTGTGGTCTCTAAGACTTTGGTCGATAGCATGCCTTTTGTTGAGACCAAGGTCATCGTCGATCAAAATCCGACCATGATCTTTGTCTTTATGGATCGATGGGGAAAAAACCGAAGGAAAATGCATGGACCCCAAATCTGATTTAGATCGACATGTGTTGGGCAAAAGCGGGGAGGCTAAGGAGATCATTAGAGCGTATGGTTGGACGAGAGCAGAATATTTGTCGATAAAATGGAGGATATTAGAGAAAAGTTTGGGACCACAGCAATATAAGCGATACAATGATGTCAAGCATAAGATCAATATTTTGGAAAGGAGGATTAGTCAACTTATGGATAGCCAAACAATACGGATACCTTGAGTTGCTTAAGAGGCGTGAAGCAAGGTGGGTTATATTACGGATCTTTGAAGAAAATCTTGGGCCCGAGATCCGTTCGGTGGCTCGAAGAAGGTGGCCGTAACACGGTTTTTCATGTCTGAGCTACGGTCGAATGAAGAAGAGCGATATAAAGAAGATTAAGGATTCGAGAGGATGTGGCATGAAGATAGTATTAAAATTAGCGAGGTGGCTCGAGATTTTTTAAGGAGGCATTCAAGAAATCGGTGACCCAGGGATGAAGTTGACTTACATTGCATCCTAGTTGCGTAGCAGAGTATGAGCAGGAAGGTGAGCAAGGAGTTTATTGATGAAGAAATACATGCGACTTTTAACAAATTGACCCTAGGAAGGCCCACAGCATCGGCGGTCTCCACAGGAGCTTCTTTAGAAGGCTGGCGGTGTGGGAAAGGATCTCATTGACTTTTGTCATATATTGTTAAGAGACACTAATAATATTCATCATATTAATGAAACTCTTATTGTTTTGATCCCTAAGGTTAATAATCCTAGTTACATGACTAACTTTAGTCCTATTAGTCTATGCGGGGTCATCTACAAAGTGGTGTCGAAAGTGCTTACAAATCGTCTAAAAGAAACCCTATCCATGTGCATTAGTGAGAATCAAAGTGCGTTTGTGCTGGGTCGGATGATCCATGACAATGTTTTGATCGCACATGAGCTCGTTCATTATCTACATAGTGCCAAAAATGGTCCCAACAAAGTATGTGTGGTCAAGCTCGATATGAGTAAGGCTTATGACCGGGTGGAGTGGGATTTCCTTGAAGCAGTTATGATTAAGCTCGGCTTCTCACACGATTGGGTCGTAAAAATCATGAATTACATTACATGATGTTAAATATAGAGTCAAATGCAACTCAAGTATCTCAGACATTATTGTTAGGAAGGGGTCTCATGAGGATCCTTATCCCCTATCTTTTCTTTTTTGCATGGAAGCTCTCTCTTGAATGCTCTTGGAAGCTCAAAATAATAACTCTATCAAGGGCATTGAGGCGAGTTTGGGAGGGCCAAGAATAAATCATCTTTTGATGCTCTATTGTTTGTTAGGAATAAGCGGAGCGAGGTGAGCAGTGTATGAAGATTCTTAATATGTTTGAAAGGATGTGCAGACGGAGAATAAACATTGAGAAGTCGATGAGTGCATTTTGCGAAGACTCACTGTGGACCAAGAGTTGTGGTGAGCGATGTTCTCGCATAAAAATGGTGGACAGCCTTGACAATTATTTGGGCTCCGATTACGGTAGGAAAGAAGAAATCTATGGCGTTTAAAAACATTACGGGCCTTGGCCAATAGATTCAGCAGTTGGTCCAAGCGTTTGCTTTGGTGCGGAAAAGAGATCTTCGTTAAATCGTAATTCAAGCTATTCCACCTATGCTTTTTAGTTTTTTGCTCGAATGGAGTGATTGAGAACTCCACTCCATGATAGGTAGGTTTTGGTGGGGTTGTGGTAATATCTTGAGCTTGGGCGGGGTGGCTTGGGATAGATTGTGTTTCCCTAAGGGCATGGGGGTCTTGGTTTTAGGAATTTTCATTTGTTCAACCTTGCGCTTACAGGCGAGGCGGGTTTGGCGGCTCTAACTCATAAAAAACCCTTTGTTTTAAGGTTCTCGATGCAAAATACTTTCCTAACGGGGATGTGCTTCATTCAAAAAAGTTGACAAGCGAAATCGTTTACGTGGCAAAGCATTTCTAAGCGGTAAAATTTTTGCATGAGGGTTTGATTGGAGTGTTATCAGCGGTAGAAGCATTGACATTTGGAGGGATAATTGGGGAGTAGAGGGCTTGACTAGTTCATCTATCCGTGTGGAGAAAAGCTTGGTGAATGAGAGGAAAGTTTCTGACTTGTTAAGCAAAAGCGGGGAAGGGTGGAAAGAAGGAAGGGTCCTGGAACTATATGGTGAAGACTTGAAGGACCAAATATGTAAAATCCCCGTTTCTCATAATGAATCTGCCGATCAACGTTGTTGGTTTCACAACTCTTGGGGCTATTATTAGACAAAACGACATACTAGTGGTGACTCTAAAATGGGTTGGTTTGGTCCTCATCGCGTAATACGGAAGATGATCGGAAGTTAAAACACTCCCAAAGGTTCGTATCTTTGCCTGGAAGCTTGGTCACAATGCTTTACCTACATATGATTGCATTGTCGGTATTAGGGCGGCTTGACGGTTCTGTCCAAGATCTTGGCGAGGCTCATGAGACTCTTCTTCATGCCATGAGGGACTGTCCCAAGACGAAGGCTGTGCTGCTGTATGGAGGATTAGGTGATGAGCTGCTTAATGGGAGTTTTCTCTACTGCATCGATTGGCTTGAAGAGGCTATGAGAACCCTGGACAGCGAGCAATGGCAGATTTAATCATTGTTTTGTGGAACGTTTGGAATAGCGAAACAACGGGGTGTTAGGGAGTGGAAGAAGAAGCTAGGTTGGCGTGGGAAGAGCATCAAGTTTGAGCCATGACTTTGAATCTTTAACACATTTGGAAGATCGTTGCTCCGATTGTAAGCCCGATAGAGGATGGAAAAAACCTGAATTTGGGGAGATCAAGATAAACTTTGATGCATCGTTTCAAGATAATAAAGCAAGTTTCGGCGTGTTGGCAAGGGACCACGATGGTTTTGTATTGGGTGGCTTGATGGGCGTGTCGGATATTGCTAAGAAGCGTAGAAAGAAATTTGAGCTGCGAGCTTTGAAGAGCATCGGTTTTACGTAGGAAGAAATTTGGCAAAATGTTATTTTAAAGCAATATGCAAGCTTAGTGAGCAGATTTAAAAGAGAAATAGTGGCGGGACTAAACTTAGGCTTTTGTATGAGGCGTTTATAGTCCTTAGTGATTCTTTCTTATTTTTATTTTTAATTGGGTGCCTAGGTCTAGTAATAAAGTGATCGATATTTTTGTAAATTGGCCATGGATAAACATTGTATTAAAAGCTTCAATGTTGATTACGTCGGAGATTCATATGTGTATTTTAAATGATGCAATAATATGAGTTGACCCTTTTGGGTCGTTTTCCATCAAAAAAAGAATGTCATTGGTAGCGCATTGATAAAGTTTTTAGCTCTTTAGGGAAGTGATATTGAGCGACCGAGGGTTATCGATTCTGCCTTACGCCCATCGCATGCGGACGTCGGTGCCCTCACCACCGGTTAGGTTCAATGATGCTCTGACGATCCATCAAGGCTATTGTAAGATGTGTATGAGTCCTCCCAATCTCAAAGGTGCAATTCGGATCTGCTACATATCGACACAACAATGAATAGATAAATCCGGGCCTCCCCAATCCCAAAGGTAGAATTAGGATATCATAACATGTGGCGTGCAGAAATGAGCAGATAAATCCGGTCCTCCCTAATCCCAAAGGTAGAATTTAGATTACGTAACATGTAGCGTGCAGAGAATGAGCAGATAAATCACGATCCCTCTCTTTACAACAAGAGCCTCCGGCACCTTGAGCCCTCGGTGCGTCTTTGTAGCCTCGGATGTCTGAGGCTATCCAGTGGTCTTGAGGCCATGGGGCACCGTCGGCCCCTTAGTACATCGGATGTGCGGGAGGGTCGAGCACCAAAGCTAATTTTGAGCCCCCATTGGTGTGGAAGCGTCGGCATCATAATGTGTCCCCGTTTCAGACACATGAATGTCGGCTGGTAGCATGTTGCCTGTTAGCAGCAGCAGCCTGGTAGCGGTAGCAGCAAATTCTCTCCAAGATTTGGGCGATTTTTGTTCCTGATTGTTTCATGTGTCTGCCTAAAAATTCCTTTGATTTTTATGGCAGTTTAGCAGTGGTGTTTGGGGGGTCTATGGTTTCGGTGAATTCTTGTTTCGTTCTTTCAATTTGATTGCTGAGTTTTGTCGATTTCTGCCTTATTATTGCGGTGGATTTTGGAGTTTGTGTTCATGTTCTTATCTTTCTATGACGTTCTGGACTTGATGGAATGACATGGCCTGTCTTGTCTACTGATTTCTTGCATCATCTTCCTGGTGATCGGGTTTGGCTGTTCCTTTATTTTTTGTTTTGTTATCATTTTCTTTTGATTTCTCTTATCGGTAATCGATTCTATTTTTTGTCTTTGTTTCTTTGACTATTTCTACGTAGTTTTCTGCATGGTTGTCCTTGTTATTCTCTTTCTTCCAAGATTTGTGGTTGGTCCCACGGTGGTTTGTGCGTAATTTGGTGTGTCTTTCTTTTACGTTCTTGCATGATTTTAGTATCTTTTTGGTTTCTACGTCTTTTTCATGCACGACGTGGGGGTTCTGTAAGTCAGTTCCTTTTCTTGTTGATTTTTTACGTGTAGTTGCATGTGCCATGATTGTTATAATTTTCTTTGGTTCCTTTTGTTTCCTGATTGTGTCTACTGCTTGGATAAAGTTTTAGTTGTTTTATTATATTTTCTTTGATTTTAGTTGTTTTTCTGGTTAGGTTTTGAATCTAGTTTAGCCCTTGTTTGCATCGTTTTCATTGTTTGATTTCCATTTTGGCTGAATACCATTTTCTAATCTTATCGTGTGTTCTTTTGTAATGTTTTTCCTTCTTCTTTTAGGTTTTAATGCTTGTTTTCTTTGAGTTTTCATTTGTTTTCTCCTGTTTTTTAGTCTTCTGGTGTTATCTTGCTATATTTTTTAGTTTCTTGGTCGGTCTTATGTTTGTGCTTCTTGTTTCTTCCGTTCCTCTTTGGTTTGTTTTACATTTTGTCTAGGTGGTCGGGGTTTTGGTCGTTCTTTGTGGGCAGGTCTTTGCTTTGGTTTTCTGTTCTTGCAGGGTTCTTGCCTTGGGAGCTGTTCCGATCTCTGGTGGCATTTTCTTGTTTTCTTTCCCATACTCTGCCATTTGTCTCGGTGTAACGAGGGAGTTTAAGTGAGGAAAGAGCTCGTTTGATGCTTAGAGAGTGCACTGCTTGTTTGTTGGGTTTAACATCGTGTGTTGCGTTCATCTCGATGAAATTCTTGTCTTTGGAATTATGCAGGGTTGGGGAATCCATGACGGTTAAATGAATTAAACAACTCATTGTAGCTAACACCGATATTGTTTTTAAGTGAGACCAAGATTAAAGCTAATAATGTCAATCGTGTTAGTTCCATTTGCGGGATGGATGGTACTTTTGTTGTCGGCGGAAGGTAAGAGTGGTGGCTTGGCCTAATGTGGAAGGAAGGAATGGATGTTTACGTCCAAAGCTATTCAAAACACCATATTGACTCCATCGTTAAGGTGGTTAATAATAAAAATGTGAGGCTAACGAACCTACGGGCATGCCAATCAGAGCTTTGAAAGTAGCTCGTGGGATACTCTGCGTAAAGTGGGCGATTCGGTGAGAGAAATTTGGATTATAGGGGATTTCAATGCGATCTTGAGCGATCACAAGAAAGATGGTGGCGAAAAGGGGTGAGGCACACATGAGCGACTTCAAGAATGTCTTGGATGACTGGCGTTGGTTGATATTAAGCGGATAGAGGTTGGTTCCGTGGGTCAATAATAGGAGTGGTGGCGGGATTATAAAAGAGCGCATTGATAGATTCACGTGTTCGATTTCTCTGGTGAAAACTTCTCCTCATGGCTTCTAAGGTGGTGAGGCAAACTCGATCGACCACGATGTGATTATCTTGGTTTATGGGGTCGTAAGCCCAAGATTATCTAAGGATCACAGACTTAGCTTCAAATATGATTTATGTTGAAATTTGGTGATAAGGAAGCCAAAGGTTATTGATAGTGCATGGAATAGGGACGTCTGGGCTATGAGGATAAGCTCGATGGGATGAGGATAACTCTTGGCCCTTGGCAGCGTAAGAAATTTGGGAATATGAAGTGGGAGATCATGGACTAGAGAACAAGATTGACCAAATTATTGACTCGACAAATGATGTGAATAGCATTAATCTCTTAAAGGCTACTACATGAGACTTGATTTTCTCACGCTAGGGAAGAGAGCTATTGGGCTCAAGGTCTCGTTCTAAATGGCTTAGAGAGGGGACAGGAATACTAAATATTTCCATGCTAGAGCTTCGGGTCACCTCAAGAAAAATTATATAGAGAAGCTTAAAAATTTCGACGGTAATTGGGTTACTAATAGCAGGGATATTTGTCAGGTGGCTAAAGAATATTTTGGGAGTTTATTTAGTTCAAATGGTCAAAGGACTTACGAGGATCTGGAATGTATCCAAGAGTGTGTGTCAAGGAGATTAATGCTTGGCTCACTAGCGATTCTGATGAACATGAGATCCTTCAAGCCATTAAACAAATGGACCCAAACAAAGCCCACAGGAATCGATGGTCTATCGGGCAATTTTTCAAACACAATTGGGAGGCGTGGTAGAGATACCATTAATTTACATTTGGAAGTCCTTAGCAGAATAAGAATATTTCTAACCTTAATGAAACCTTGATCATTTTAATTCCTAAAATTAGAGACCCTTGTGAGATGTCTAACTTCCGACCTATTAGCTTATGCAGGTTCATCTACAAGATCATTGCTAAAGCTCATGCTAATCGGTTAAAAGCTGTCCTTCCAAATTGCATTAGCTTTAACCAGAGCGCATTCGTACCGGAGAGAATGATACATGATAATGTTTTAATCGTGCATGAGCTCCTCCATTATTTACAAAGCTCAAAAAATGGGCCGAACAAAGGCTTCGTTATCAAGCTCGATATGAGCAAAGCATACGACCGCGTGGAGTGGGATTTTATCGAAACCATTATGTTGAAGATGGGCTTTGATGCGAAATGGGTTAAAAAAATTATGGATTGTGTCATTTCGGTCAAATATAGGATTAAATGCAATAATTTTCTTTTCGACATCATTACACCCGAGCAGGGTCTCCGTCAAGAGATCCCTTTCCCTATCTGTTTTTATTTTGTATGAAGTACTTTAGAAAGCTTATTCAAGCTCAAGCTAATAACACTTTAAGAGGCATTGGGCGATCAAAATGGCCTAGGATAAATCATCTCTTTTTCTTGATGATGCGTTGCTATTTGTTAGAAATAAAAGGAGTGATGTGGATTCACTTGTCAATATCCTTAATACTTTTTCTAACATATGCGGGCGGAAATTAACTTGGAGAAGTCTATGATTACATTACATTTAATACCTAGTGCTCGAAAAGCGGTTTTGGTGACTTGCTTGGCATGGCGGTGGTGGGCGGTCTGAATAACTATCTTGGCCTCCTATCTGGATAGGTAAGAGGAAAAAATGGCGTTGAAGATATTAATAACGAGTTATCGTGCGGGATTACTAGCTTGGTGAAGAGATTGCTTTCTTTGAGGGCAAAGAGATCTTCATCAAGCAGATCTTACAATCTATCCTACTTATCTGTTGTCAACCTTCTTAGCTCTAAAAGGAGTTATAGGGATATCAAACAATGCTTAGTAAATCTTGGTGGGCGGGGAAAGATAGAGGAGATTACGGTCTATGCTTTCTTGGAAGACCTTACATAACCCTAAGGGTATGGGAGGATGGGAATTAGAGACATTCGGCTTTTCAATGCGGCTTTCTTTGGGGCACAAGTTTGGAGGCTCATCAACAACAAAAGTCTTTATGCTTCAAAGTGTTATCGTCTAAGTACTTTCACAGTGGTAATATTTTCAATGCCAAAAGGGTGGACAAAGCTTCGTTTACGTGGTTCAACATTAAGGTGGCTGTGGAAGCTCTCAAAGAAGGCTTTGGTTGGCAGGTTGGTAATGGTACCTTGATTAATATCCGGGCTGACAGATGGGGCATGGAGGGCCTCAGTGGGAAATCCATTAGAGAGGAGAGCCTTTATCCTTAGAGTCGGTGTGAAGACCCTACGGCATGCGGTGAGAGAAGGTAGAATGCTAATAAAGTTAAGGGCGTGTCTGGGTATGATTGGGCGAAAAGATTTGTAATCTACCTATTGGTGATGAGGACGGGAAGATAGATTAATTTGGTATCATAATCCCCATGGATGTTATGCCACGAAATCTAACTTATTAAGTGGTACATTATTGAAAGAGTTGGGTTTGGTCCCCATAGGTTCTCTTTGGAGAGTGATCGGAGCTCAAAACTCTACCTAAGATCCGTGTTTTGCATGGAGGGTGGGGCATGAAATTCTCTGAGCAAATGTGAAGATAGCATCTATTAGGCAGAGGAGCCAACAAAAGGCATCAAAGGTGTGGAGTACAAGAGAAACTTCTGCTTTGCATGCAATTAGAGCGCCCTTCTTCTCGTGAGGCTCTCTGCTTTGGGTGGGTGGTCAGGAGTATGTTGTCTAAGAACTATAACCATTGCATTGGTGGCTTGAGGAGTTAATGCGGGTCCTTGACAAAAAAGCCATGGTGATCTCATGGATTCTGTTGTGGAATTGTTGGAACAATAGGAATAACTTCATCTTGAGGGAAAAGAAGAAAGGGCTTGATCTTATGGGAGAGAGCCGGGACTCTTAGTAATGATTTCGCATATCGCAACATGCTTGGTACATGTTATCTTCAATATTGAGAACCACGGATGGGAAAAACCAAGAAGGGGTTGTAAAATAAATTTTGATCTTTGCGGTGGGGACTAACGATTATGGGATATGGGGTCATTATCGGAGATGATGAAGGTTTCATTCTTGGTGGTGGGCGGTTTCATGAGACCTCTATGCACATTCAAGAAGCTAAGTCGTGGCACTTGAGAAGAGTATAAAATTTGTGAAGCGGTGAACGATTAAGGGGCGTCATTTTGAAGCAGACCATGTGGGGTTGGTAAACAAGGCGATAATAATAATATGGACATCCTTTATTATGGGCTTTTCGGATTAATAAATGTTTAGCAGAATTTAATTTTTTAAATCAATTTGTTCTTAGTTGGTCCCATATGACATATAATTACATTTGGATTTAATTTATGCATGCGTGTGTAATGAGAAAAAGACTTGGTATTTCGAAATAGATTATCCTATCGAGATCCATAAAGCTGTAATTTTTGATGTTACGTAATAATATTGTTTCTGACCCTTTGTGGTCTTTTTGCTCAAAAAAAAGAATGTCGGCTGGTAGCATATTGACCAAGTTTTTTTAGCTCTTTAGGGGGAGGTGATATTGAGCGAGCAGGGGTTGCCTAGGGCACTGCCCACGCCCATCTCATGCCCAGACGTCGGTGCCCCCACCGCCGGCTAGGTTCTCGAGGGTACTCCGACAGTCCATTCCGGTGGTGCTCCAGTGAGCCTTCCCGATGGTGCTCCGGTGAGACATCCTAGAATATAGCAAATGGTGCAACGAGTCGTCCCGGTCCCTCCTCTTTTGGAACAAGAGCATCCGACACCTTGGGCCCTTGGTCGTCTCGGAGCATCGGGCACCAGTGGCACCTTGGTGCTTGGATGTGCGGGAGCCTCAAGCACCGTCGGTACCTTGGTGCCTTGGATGTGCGGGAGCCTCGAGCACCGTCGTCACCTTGATGCCTCAGATGTGCGAGAGTCTCGAGCAGCGTTGGTAACTTGGTGCCTCGGATGTGCGGGAGCCTCGAGCACCGTCAGACCATAGTGCCTCGGATGTCACGGGAGCCTCGGCGATACCGGCACCTTGGTGCTTAGAATGTCTGGGAGCCTCGAGCACCGTCGGCACCTTGGTGCCTTGGATGTCTGAGGAGCCTCGAGCAAATCGTCACCTTGGTCCCTTGGATGTCTCACAACTTGGGAGCCTCGGCGGCATCGGCAACTTGGTGCCTCGATGTGCAGGGAGCCTCGAGCCCGTCGGACCTTGGTGGTGCCTCGGATGTCACGGGAGCCTCGGCGGCACCTGGCACCTTAGTGCTTAGAATGTCTGAGGAGCCTCGGCCTTCTCGGCACCTTGTGCACAGGATGTCTAGGAGCCTCGAGCACCATCGGCACCACAGTGCCTCGGATGTCTGCACTTTAGCCTTGAGCACCATCGGCACCTTGGTGCCTCGAGATGTGTGAGCCTCGGCGATGTCGGCACCTTCGTGCCTCGGATGTCAGACTCTGAGAAAAGTGTCCCGTTTGAGACATAAGAATGTCACTGGTAGCACATTGTGAAGTTTTTAGCTCTTTAGGGGTAGAGATCAGCGCCCTCGGCGTAGCCCCCTCAACCCGAGGTGGGGTCGTCCGCTGCCCCATGGGGTCGGATTATCTCATGATGACTCATCAGCGGTGGTGAGTCGATCTCGGCGCTAGTGGCTGGGGTGATAATTTTTCGGCCGGTCAAGCCGTGCCCATAGAAATGTAATAGCGACTCAAGACCAAGTTCCTATATTGGGGAAAGATCTTTTGGGGTGGCTTATGCATTGCTATGGGCTCGAGCTAACAGCCATCCACCCGTCATGTGCCTCCCAAGTCGGTAACCTCGGCGCCTTGGCCTTGTCAAGCCCTTGCACGCATTGAAGCGCCCGTGACCCGTACCAAGTCCTTTGGCGACAACGGCTCCTTTGGGGGTGTAAGTTGAGTTTGTAGGCTCGGTCTTGGCTCGACCAAGTCGATGGGATCTTGTCCCTCGTAGTTCTCGTGCCAGCGGTTATGGTGTGCCCTCGTTTCATTATTCATACGCTCCCCTACCAATACATTGGTTGGGTGGGTTGATGGCCGGTGTGCGTGGGTGCTACTACTAGTACACAATGGGCATATGAGTGGTGTTTTGGTTATGTGTATTGGCAGGCTCCATGCTACCCACATCTAACTGTCGAGCCGCACTCCTCTTCATTAAATCCCCTTGTTGTTCCAATTGAACCCAAGGGGTGCGATCGAGATCTGTGTTGCGTACCTAAGCGGATGGAATAATGGTTGTGTTCTTAGTCCCTTATCCATCTCGTGCCCTTTGGGGTGCGTGGTGGACCTCAATCGTGCCACATGTCCCGAATGTGCCCCCTCGTCGGTGCGGCCTCGTCGGTGCATTGGGGCTCGATCGTGCTTCGGATCTGAAAAATACTTTTGAGAGTAGGTATTAGGCCCTTGTCTCGATGCCTATGCATTTGTCTCTTGACACAGACGATGCTCGCGCTCTGTTATGACCCCTCTTCGTTGCTCATTGCGGTACCTTGAGGGTCATGCGGTGTCGACGTCGCGGAGAATGCTACAGGTTGATCACGCGGTAGTCATATGCTTGTCTCAAATATTAAGCCATGCATGTGTAAGTATGAACAAATTGAGATTTGTGAAGCTGCGAATGGCTCATTAAATCGATTATAGTTTGTTTGATGGTATTTGCTACTCGGATAAGCGTAGTAATTCTAGAGCTATCGTGCAACAAACCCGACTTCTGGAAGGATGCATTTATTAGATAAAAGGTCGGCGGGGCTTTGCCGTTGCTCTGATGATTCATGATAACTCGGCCGGTCGCGCGGCCTTTGTCTGCGTGACGCATCATTCAAATTTTGCCCTATCAACTTTCGATGTTAGGATAGTGGCCGACTATGGTGGTGACGGGTGGCGGAGAATTAGGGTTCGATTAGGAGAGGAGCACGAAAGCGGCTACCACATCCAAGGAAGGCAGCGACAAGCGCAAATTACCCAATCGACACGGGGAGGTAGTGACAATAAATAACAATCCGGGACTCTTTGAGTGCAGTAATTGGAATAATTACAATCTAAATCCTTAACGAGGATCCATTGGAGGGCAAAGTCGATGCCGTATTAGCGGTAATTCGGCTCAATAAGCGCATATTTAAGTTATTCAGATTAAAAAGCTCGTAGTTAGACTTAGGGGTGGGTCGGTAGGTCCGCCTCACGGTGAAACAGATGCTTTCGTCCCTCTTGTCGACGATGGGCTCCTAGCCTTAATTGGTAGGGTCATTCCTCCGTATTGTTACTTTGAAGAAATTAGAGTGCTCAAAGTAGGCCTACGCTTGTATACATTAGCATGGGATAACATCATAGGATTTTGATCCTATTGTGTTGGCCCGAGGATCGGAGTAATGATTAACGAGGGGACGGTCGGGGGCATTAAGTATTTCATAGTCGGTGAAATTCTTGGATTTATGAAAGGCGAACAAGCTGCAAAAGCATTTGCCAAGGATGTTTTCATTAATCAGAAGCGAATATTGGGGGCTCGAAAATGATCGGACACCGTCCTAGTCTCAACCATAAGCGATCTTGAGCCGAGGATCGGTGGATGTTACTTTTAGGACTCGTCGGCACCTTATGAAATCAAAGTCTTTGGGTTTGGGGAGTATGGTGCATGAAATTGAAACTTAAAGGAATTGTGGAAGGGCACCACGGAGTGGAGCTGCGGCAATTTGACTCAACAGAAACTTACGAGGTCGGACATAGTAAGGATTAATGGTGAGAGCTCTTTCTTGATTCTATGGGTGGTGGTGCATGGCGTTCTTAGTTGGTAGGCGATTTATGCAGTTAATTTAGTTATGAGCGAGACCTCGACCCTGCTAACTAGCTACGGAGGTGATCCTCGTGGCTAGCTTCTTAGAGGGACGATGGCCTTTTAGGCCAAGGAAGTTTGAGGCAATAACAGTGCGTGATGCCGCTTAAATGTTACAGGCCACCATGCCTACAATGATGTATTCAGCGAGTCTATAGCCTTGGTAAGCGGGCGGGATAATCTTTGAAATTTCATCGTGATGGGGATAGATCATTGCAATTGTTGGTCTTCAACGAGAATTCCTAGTAAGCGCGAGTCATCGGCTCGCGTTGACTAAATCCACCCCCTTTGTACACATGGCGTCGCTCCTACCGATTGAATGGTCGGTGAAGTGTTCGGATCGCGGCGACATGGGTGATTCATTGCCCGTGACGTCGCGAGAAGTTATTTGAACCTTATCATTTAGAGGAAGGAAGTCGTAACAAGGTTTAGTAGGTGAACTGCGGAAGGATCATTATCGAAACACCTAGCGAGCGACCCGTGAATGCATTGTAAACAACACGGAGGTGAATGCGGGTACATCCGCCCTCACTATCCCCATGTCTCGGGCGTCGGTCTAAATCGTCCCTTTGCCCATCGGGTGGGGTGAGATGTCAAGATCAACCTCTTTGGTAAAGCGAACAAACCCGGCGTGAATCACGCCAGGAATCGAAAGCGAAAAAAGGGCACGTCTTCTATTGCGAGCCGTTCGCGGTGTCGATCTTGATGATGTTGCTCTTTTATGCATAAAATATCTGAGCGACTCTCGGCAATGGATATCTCGGCTCTCGCGCCGATGAAGAGCGTGGCGAAATCGATACTTGGTGTGAATTACGAGAATCCGTGAACCATCGAGTCTTTGAGCATAAGTTGTGCCTAAGCCATTAGGTAGAGGCACGTCTGCTGGAGTGTCCGCATCGTCGTCCCCAACCAACCACGAGCCCTCGGGCCTCGGTTGGACATGGACGGAAATTGGCCTCCGTCGCGCTCAAAGCGGTGGTTGGCCTAAATTGAGTCCTCGGCGACTTCATCGTCGAGACCTTGATAACAATCTTTAAGCAACCTCGTTAGTCATGCGTTCGTTGATCGAGACCCGTAAACCCTTCGGCCGCAAGGGGCCGGTGCTCACATCGCGACCCAGTCGGTAGGATTACCGTGAGTTTAAACATATCAATAAAGCGGAGGAAAAAACTTACGAGATTCCCACAGTAGCAGCGAAACAAAAAAAAGCCCGGCTAGAAAATCGGGCGCCATCGGTATCGAATTGTAATCTGGAGAAGCGTTCTCGTGTGGACCAGGCCCAAGTCTCTGGAAAGAAGCCGGGAAGAGGTGAGAGCCCGTCGTGCGGACCTGTCGCACCTGAGCCATCTCTGAGTCGGGTTGTTTGGGAATCTGACCCTAATTGGGCGGTAGAATTACATCCAAGGCTAAATCTGGTAGAGGCCGATGGCGAACAAATCTGCATGAGGAAAGATGAAAAGGACTTTGAAAAGAGTCAAAGTGCTTGAAATTGTCGGGAGGGAAGTGGATGGGGGCCGTGATGCGCCCGTCGGATGTGGAGCAGCGAGGCCGTCTGCCGTCGGCTCGAGGCGTGGGCGAAGCGGGTCGTGGCGGTGGCCCAAGCCGGGCCTTTGATACTCCTGTAGAGGCGTCGTCACCTCGATCGTGAGATCTAACGTCTTTGTCTTGGTGTGCTTGGCACTGCGTGCTCTGGGCGTCGCCTGCGGGCTCCCCATTCGGCCCGTCTTGAAACACGGACCAATGAGTCGACATGTGTGCGAGTCAGCGGGCTAGAAAAAGCCGTAAAGCGCAAAGAAGCGATTGGCGGGATCCTCGTGGGTGCACCACCGACCGACCTTGATTTTA
Organism: Gossypium rotundifolium; assembly: GCA_025506655.1. Classification (NCBI taxonomy): domain Eukaryota; kingdom Viridiplantae; phylum Streptophyta; class Magnoliopsida; order Malvales; family Malvaceae; genus Gossypium; species Gossypium rotundifolium. The sequence goes on along the minus strand of CP106726.1, from coordinate 34,425,053 downwards.
CGAGAAGGGTTGGTGAGAGCATGCTGTCGGGACCGAAAGATGGTGAACTATGCTGGCGGGGCGAAGCGGAGGAAACTACGGTGGAGGCCTTGACGATCTAACGATGCAAATCGTTAAATCGACTTGGGTATAGGGCGAAAGACTAATCGAGCGAATCTAAGCTGGTTCCTCAAAAGTTTCCCTCGGGATGGCTGGAGCCCTTAGCGAGTTCTATCGGGTAAAGCCAATGATTAGGCGCATTGAGGTATGGCGCCCTCGACCTATTCTCAAACTTTAAATAGGTAGGGCCAGGCGTGGTACGCCCGTTGAGCAGCGTCACGAAATCGAGAGCTCAAGTGGGCCATTTTGGTACCTGAGGCTGGCGTCTTGGGATGAAGCGGAGTCGAGATTCACGGTGCCCAGCTGCGCTAACCTAGAACCCACAAAGGGTGTTGGTGGATTAAGGCAGCGGGGCGGTGGTCATGGAAGTCGAAATCTGCTAAGGAGTGTGTAACAACTCACTGCCGAATCAACTAGCCAAAAATGGATGGCGCTTAAGCTTGCGACCTATACCGATCGTCGGGGCAAGGCGAACCCCGATGAGTAGGAGGCGCAGTGGTGCAAGTAAAACCAGGCGTGAGCACAGGGCGGGCGGCCGTCGGTCTGAGATCTTAGTGGTAGTAGCAAATATTCAAATGAGAACTTTGAAGGCGAAGAGGGAAAGGTTCCATGTGAGCGACACTTGCACATGGGTTAGTTGATCTAAGAGGCAGGGAAGCCGTCCGGCGGTAGCGTTCAGCCTGAGCTTGAAAGAATCCGGTTAAAATTCTGAACTCAAGGCCTTGTGGTGGCGGCAGCGTTAAGTCCGGAGGCGTCGGCGGGGCCTCAAAAAGTTATCTTTTACATTTAACGACACCCACCACAGAAGCAGCTCGGTAGGAGGTAAGATCGGTGATAGGAAGAGCACCGCCGCGTCGCGTGGTGGTAGGTGTGCCCGGCACCCTTGAAAATCGAGGAGGACAGTGCGGTCGCGCCCGGTTGTACTCATAACCGCATCAGTCTCTAAGGTGAACAACCTCGGTCAATAGAACAATGTAGGCAAGGAAATCGGTAAAATGGATCCGTAACCTCGAGAAAAGGATTGGCTCACGAGAAATTTGAGCACGGGGTCGATCCGAACCCATCATTGTCGGTGCCTTTCGGAGCTACTCTCGAGTCGAGGCCAGATCACAGCGTCTGCGGTCGAGAGACGGATGGAGCAGCTCCCTCGGGGGCCTTCCGGGTGACGAGCGATCAACTTCGAGGCTGAAATGCGGACAAGGGAATCATTTGTTTAATTAAAACAAAGCATTGTGATGGTCCTGCGGATGCTCCGCAATGTGATTTACTTGATCTCTGAATGTCAAAGTGAAAAAATTCAACCAAGCGCGGTAAGCGGTAGAATAACTATGACTCTCTTAAGGTAGCCAAATGCCTCGTCATCTAATTAGTGACCGCATGAATGGATTAATGAGATTCCCCATGTCACATCTACTATCTAAGCGAAACCACGACCAAGGAGCAGGCTTGGCGAGAATCGTGAGGAAAGAAGACCTGTTGAGCTTGACTCTAGTCGACTTTGTGAAATGACTTGAGAGGTGTAGGATAAGTGGGAGCTCTGGGGCAAAATTGAAATACCACTACTTCTAACATTATTTTACTTCTTAGTGAATCGAAGGCGGGGCCTGGCCCTCTTTTGGACCCAAAAGTCGAACCGACCAAGCCAATCAAGGCGAAGACATTGTCAAGTGAGGGAGTTTGGTGAGGCGGCACATCATTTAAAGATAACAGGTGTCCTAAGATGAGCTCAGCGAGCAATCTCGTGTGGAGCAAAGGGTAAAAGCTCATTTGATTACGATTTCGATCTGAATACAAACCGTGAAAGCGTGGCCTATCAATCCTTTAGACCTTGAATTTGAAGCTAGAGGTGTCGGAAAAGTTACCACGAGATAAGCGGCTTGTGGCGATAGCGTTCATAGCGACATTACTTTTTGATCCTTGATGTCGGCTCTTCCTATCATTGTGAAGCGAAATTCACCAAGTGTTGGATTGTTCACCCATCAATAGGGAGCGTGGTGGGTTTAGGCAAATCGTGAGGCGAGTTAGTTTACCCTCTTGATGACAGCGTCATGATAGTAATTCAACTTAGTACGAGAGAAGGCTGTTGATTCGCACAATTGGTCATTCGGCGCTTGGTCGAAAAATCGATGTGTGAAGCTACCGTCTGTTGGATTATGGTTGAACACCTCTAAGTCGAATTGAGGGCTAGAAGCGGCACATGCGTGCCGTCGCTCGATTCTTGACCCACATGTGGGGCCTTTGGCCCTCAAGACGCGTGTCGTGGAGTGCGGCGATTGCGGCGGACAAGCGTGGCGCCTCCTTGGGCGTAATTCCCACGAGCGGCGGGTAGAATCCTTTGTAGACTACTTAAATCGTGATGGGGTATTGTAAGTGGCGAGTGGCCTTCTTGCCACGATCCTTTGATTCAGACCCTTTAAACCGATTAGTCCCTCCCCATGGCCTTCAATCTCCCTCATCCTTTTGCGTCCAGGCCACAGGGTCCCGGTGGGGACTTAGTGTAGAGTTGGTTAAAACACTTGGCCGTGCCGCCCCTAGAAATATTACTGTGAGGTAGTGGCTCTGCGGTGTGAGCTCTCAAGTTTTGGTGGATCAGGGCACTTGTTCAATTTTACTGCTTAGTGACATGCCATATTTCATTAAACTTCTTGTATTTGTTTTGGGCCAGCAGAAAAAAATTTGAGTTAAAAGTACTAAGTGTAAGTGGCCTAAAAAAATTGTCCCGTTTGGACATGTCTGGGAGCCTCGGGCAACATCATAGCGTAGGCCATCCAGTGGTGCGGGCTCATCGAGAACACACAGCCTTGGTGTCTCGGATGTCTTGGGGCGTCGAGCACCATCGGGCCCTGTTGGTGCATAGCGTTAAGTGAAAAAAGTGTCCTGTTTGGACATCTGAAACATGTCCTGTTCGGACATATGAATGTCGACTGGTAGCGGTTTTTTACAAATTCTCTCCAAGATTTGGGTGATTTTCGTTCTTGTTTGTTTCGTGCGTCTGCCTAAAATTCCTTTGATTTTTATGGCAGTTTAGCGGTGGTGTTAGGGGGGTTTATGGTCTCGGTGATTTTTGATTTCATTCTTTCAATTCTGATTGCGGTGTTTTTTGTCGACTTCTGCCTTCTTGTTGCGGTGGTTTTTGGATTTTGTGTTTCGTGAGCTTATCTGTTGGTGATGCTTTGGACTTGATGGATTGAAAGTCCTGTCTTGTTAACTGACATCGTGCATCATCCTCCTGGTGATCGGGTTATGTTTTTTCTCCTTTTATTTTGTTTTGTTATCTTTCTCGATAGATTTCTTTTATCATTTATTCTTTCTGTTTTGACTTTGTCTACGATTTTTCTACGTAAGATTTCTGCATGGTTCTTTCTTTGCTATTCTCTTTCCTTAATTCCAAGGATTGTGGTGGGTCCCACGGTGGTCTGTACGTTGTTTCGTAGCGGTTTCTTTATGTTATCTTGCATGGTTTTTTCTTTGCCCTAGTGCGTGCCTTCTGCATGAAATTCATGGGGAAATTCGATGTCTTCCTCGGTGGGACCCAGGTGGCCAAAAAATTAATTTCTTGTTGATTTTTTTACGTGTAGTTGCATGTGCCATGATTGTTATAATTTTTAGTTGGTTCTTTTTTGTTTCCTGATTGTGTCTACTGCTTGGATAAAGTTTTAGTTGTTTGATTATAATTTTCTTTGATTTTAGTTGTTATTACGGTTGGGTTTTGGATCTTGTTACTTGGTTTAGCGTTTTTCGTTGCTTGATTTCATTATGGTGAAATAGCGAGTTTCTAATCTTATTGTGTGTTTCTTTTGTAATGTTTTCCTTCTTCTCTTAGGTTTTAATGCTAGTTTTCTTTGAGTTTCCATTTGTTTTCTCCTGTTTTTTTAGTCTTCTGGAGTTATCTGGCTATATTTTTAGTTTCTTGGTCGGTCTTATGTTGTGTTTATTGTTCTTTCCGCTCCTTTTTGGTTTGTTTGTATATTTTGTCTAGGTGGTCGGGGTTTCGGTCGTTTCTTTGTGGGCTGGTCTTTGCTTCGGTTTTCTGTTCTTGCAGGGTTCTTGCCTTGGGACCTGTTCCGATCTCTGATAACGTTTTTCTCGTTTTCTTTCCCATACTCTTCCATTTGTCTCGGTGTTACGAGGGAGTTTTAAGTGAGGAAAGAGCTCGTTTCGGTGCTTAGGAGTCTACCTGCGGCTGTTGGGTTTGGCATCGTGTGTTGCGTCCATCTCGATGAAATTCTTGTCTTTGGAATTGTCGGGGTTGGGAATCCATGACGATTCGAGAATTAAGCGACTCATTGTAGCTAACACCACGATATTATTTTTATGTGAGACCAAGATTAAAGCTAATAATGTCAATCGTGTTAGTTCCATTTGCGGGATGGATGGTTGCACAGCTATGGGCGGAAGGTAAGAGTGGTGGCTTTGTACACGATGTGGAAGGAAGGAATGGATGTTTACATCCAAAGCTATTCAAAACACCATATTGACTCCATCGTTAAGGCTGGTTAATGATAAAATGTGAGGCTAACGAACCTACGGGCATGCCAATCAGACTTTGAGAAGTAGCTGGTGGGATACTCTCGTAAAGTGGGGATTGATGAGAGAAATTTGGATTATAGGGGATTTCAATGCGATCTTGAGCGATCTTGAGAAACTGGTGGCGAGAAAGAGGGTGAGGGCACACATGAACGACTTCAAGAATGTCTTGGATGACCTGGCGTTGGTTGATATTAAGCCAGATAGAGGTTGGTTCATGTGGGTTAATAATAGGAGTGGTGGCGGGATTATAAAAGAACGCATTGATAGATTCCTGTGTTCGATTTCTCTGGCTGAAAACTTCTCCCTCATGGCTTCTAAGGTGGTGAGGCAAACTCAGTCTGACCACGATGTGATTATCTTCGATTTATGGGGTCGTAAGCCCAAAGATTATCCTAAGGATCACAGACTTAGCTTCAAATATGATTTATGTTGAAATTTGGTGATAAGGAAGCCAAAGCCATTATTGATAGTCGTGGAATAGGGATGATCACGGGCTATGAGGATAAGCTCGATAGGATGAGGATAACTCCGGCCCTTGGCAGCGTAAGAAATTTGGGAATATGAAATGGGAGATCTGCGAGACTTGAGAACAAGATTAACCAAATTATTGACTCGACAAATGAGGTGAATAGCATTAATCTCTTAAAGGCTACTCATGAAGACTTGATTTTCTCCACGCCGAGAAGAGATCTATTGGGCTCAAAGGTCTCGTTCTAAATGGCTTAGAGAGGATCGGAATACTAAATATTTCCATGCTAGAGCTTGGTGCCCTCAAGAAAAATTATATAGAAGCTCAAAAATTTCGACGGTAGTTGGGTTACTAATAGCAGGGATATTTGTCAGGTGGCTAAAGAATATTTTGGGAGTTTATTTAGCTCAAATGGACAAAGGGACTTACAGGATACGGAATGTATCCAAGAGTGTGTGTCAAGGGAGATCAATGCTTGGCTTACTAGCGACTACAGTGCACATGAGATCCTTCAAGCCATTAAACAAATGGACGAACAAAGCCCACAGGAATCGATGGTCTATCGGGCAATTTTTCAAACACAATTGGGAGAGTGTGGTAGAGATACCATTAATTTACATTTGGGAGTCATTAGCAGGAATAAGAATATTTCTAACCTTAATGAAACCTTGATCATTTTAATTCCTAAAATTAGAGATCCTTGTGAGATGTCTAACTTGAGCCTATTAGCTTATGCGGGTTCATTTACAAGATCATTGCAGTTCATGCTAATCGGTTAAAAATTTGTCCTTCAAATTGCATTAGCCTTAACGAGGCGCGTTAAATGCAAGGAGAATGATACATGATAATGTTTTGATCGCGCATGAGCTCCTCCATTACTTACAAAGCTCAAAAAACGGGCCGAACAAAGGCTTCGTTGTCAAGCTCAATATGAGCAAAGCTTACACTGCGTGGAGTGGGATTTTATCGAAACCATTATGTTGAAGATGGGCTTTGATGTGAAATGGGTTAAAAAAATTATGGATTGTGTCAGCTCGGTCAACTATAGGATTAAATGCAATAATATTCTTTCCGACATCATTACACCCGAAAGGGGTCTCGTCAAGAGAGATCCCTTTCCCCTATCTATTTTTATTTTGTATGGAAGTGCTTTAGAAAGCTTATTCAAGCTCAAGCTAATAACACTTTAAGAGGCATTAGGACCGATCAAAATGGCCTAGGATAAATCATCTCTTTTTTCTTGATGATGCATTGCTATTTGTTAGAAATAAAAGGGTGATGTGGATTCACTTATCAATATCCTTAATACTTTTCTAACATATGCAGACGGAAATTAATTTGGAGAAGTCTATGATTCTATTATTTAATACCACTTAGTGCTCAAAAAGCGGTTTTGGTGACTTGCTTGGCATGGCGGTGGTGGAGCGGTCTGAATAACTATCTTGGCCTCCTATCTGGATAGGTAAGAGGAAAAAAGATGCTTTGAAGATATTAATAACGAGTTATCGTGCGGGATTACTAGTGGTGAAGAGATTGCTTTCTTTGGAGGCAAAGAGATCTTCATCAAGCGATATTACAATCTATCCCTACTTCTTGTGTCAATCTTCTTAGCTCAAAAAGGAGTGATGGGGATATCAAACAAAGCTTAGTAAAACTTGGTGGGCGGGGAAAGATAGAGGAGATTACGGTCTATGCTTTCTTGGAAGACCTTACATAATCCTAAGGGTATGGGAGGTTGAGAATTAGAGACATTCGACTTTTCAATGCGGCTTTCTTTGAGGCGCCAAGTGTGGAGACTCATCAACAACAAAGAATCGTTATGCTTCAAAGTGTTGTCGTCTAAGTACTTTTCCGACGGCAATATTTTCAATGCAAAAAGGGTGGACAAAGCTTCATTTACGTGGCTCAGCATTAAGGCGGCTGCGGAAGCTCTCAAAGAAGGCTTTGGTTGGCAGGTTGGAAATGGTGCCTTGATTAATATCCAGACGGACAGATGGGGCATGGAGGGCCTCAGCGGGGAAACCATCAGAGAGGAGAGCCTTTCCCCGTCCGAGTCCAGTGTGAAGACCCTCTGGCATGCAGGTGAGAGAAGGTGGAATGCTAATAAAGTTAAGGACGTGTACGGGTATGATTGGAGCGAAAAGATTTATAATCTGCCTATTGGTGATGAGGGACAGGAAGATAGATTGATTTGGTATCATAATCCCCATGGATGCTATACCACGAAGTCTGCTTATTCGTGGCTGTTATTGAAAGAGTTGGGTTTTGGTCCCCATAGGTTCTACTGGAGAGTGATCTGGAAGCTCAAACTCTACCTAAGATCCGTGTTTTTTGCATGGAGGGTGGGGCATGAAATTCTACCGAGCAAATGTGAAGATAGCATCTATTAGGCGAGGAGCCAACAAAAAGGCATCAAAGGTGCGGTGCAAAGAGGAAACTTTCTTTGCATGCGATTAGAGCGCCCTTCTTCTCGTGAGGCTCTCTCTTTGGGTGGGTGGTCAGAGTATCTTGGCTAAGAACTATAACCATTGCATTGGTGGCTTGAGGAGATAATCGGGTCCTTGACAAAAAAGCTATGGTTGATCTCATGGTTACTGCTTGTGGAATTGTTGGAACAATAGGAATAACTTCATCTTGGGGAAAAGAAGAAAGGGCTTGATTGTATTGGAAGAGCTAGGGCTCTTAGTAATGATTTTAAATGTCGCAACATGCTTCAAGTACCTATGTTATCTTCAATATTGAGAACCACGGATGGGAAAAACCACCCGAAGGGGTTGTAAAATAAACTTTAATCTTTGCGGTGGGGACTAACGGTATGGGGTATGGGGTCATTATCGGAGGCGATGAAGGTTTAGATTCTTGGTGGTGAGGCGGTTTCATCGAGGATTCTATGCACATTCAAGAAAGTTTGAGTGCATGGCTTTTGAGAAAAGTATAAAATTTGGCGAAGCGGTTGAACATTAAGGGGCGTCATTTTCAAGCTGACCATGTGGGGTTGGTAAACAAGGCGAGAAATAAAAAATGGACATCCTTTATTATGGCGCAGCGGGTAAAAATGTTTAGCGAATTTGATTTTTAAATCAAATTTGTTCTTAGTTGGTCCCATAGGTGGTATGTAATTACATTTGCCAATTTAATTTATGCTTACGTGTGTAGCGAGAAAAAGACTTGGTATTTCAAAATGGATTATCTATCGAGATCCATAAAACTGTAATTTTGATGTTCGTAATAATATTGTTTCGACCCTTGTGGTCTTTTTGCTAAAAAAAAGAATGTCGGCCATTAGCGCATTGATAAAGTTTTTAGCTCTTTAGGGAAGTGATATTGGCGACGGGGTTATCGATTGCCTTGCCCATCGCATACCAGACGTCGGTGCCCCCCTTGCGGTTAGGTTCAAACGATGCTCAGAACGATCTATCGGGCTATTGTAAGATGTGCCAGCAGTCCCTCCTAATCCCAAAGGTGTAATTAGGATACCGCTACATATCAGACACTGACAATGAATGAATCATCCGGGCCTTCCCCAAACCCAAAGGTAGAATTCAAATATCATAACATGTGGCGTGCAGAGAATGAGCAATTGTCGGTCCTCCCAATCCCAAAGGTAGAATTTGGATTTACGTAACATGTAGCGTGCAGGAATGAGCAGAATCATCCAGATCCCTTCCTTTTACAACAAGAGCCTCGGCACCTTGAGCCCTCGATCGTCACGGTAGCCTCGGATGTCTTGAGGCTATCCCGTGGTCTTGAGGCCATGGGGACCGCCGTCGACCCATGGTGCATCGGATGTCTTGGGAGGTCGAGCACCAAAGCTAATTTTGGGCCCCATTGGTGTGGAAGCGTCGGCATCATAATGTGTCCCGTTTGGACACATGAATATCGGTACAGTAGCATATTGACCAAGTTTTTTAGCTCTTTAGGGGAGGTGATATTGAGCGAGCGGGGTTGCTTAAGTCTTGCCCACGTCCATCTCATGCGGACGTCGGTGGCCCCCCACCACCGGTTAGGTTCAAGCCAGTGCTCAAGCCGATCCATTCGTGGTGCTCGGTGAGCCTTCTCGGCGGTGCTCGGTGGACATCGAGAATATAGCAAATGGTGCAGCAGAGTGTCCGATCCTCCTCTTTTAGAACAAGAGCATCCGACACCTTGGACCCTTGGTGCGTCCGGAACATCGGGCACGGTGACACTTTGGTGCTTGGATGTCACGAGCCTCAGAGCCGTCGGCCACTTAGTGCTTTGGATGTGCGGGAGCCTCGAGCACCGTCAGCACCTTGGTGCCTTGGATGTGCGGGAGCCTCGAGCAGCGTTGACACGTTGGAGCCTCGGATGTGCGGAAGCCTCGAGCAGCGTCGGCAACTTGGAGCCTCGGATGTGCGGGAGCCTCGAGCACCGTCGGACCCTTGGTGCCTCGGATGTGCTGGAGCCTCGAGCAGCACCAGCACCTTGGTGCTTAGAATATGCGGGAGCCTCGAGCACCGTCGGTACCTTGGTGCCTTGGATGTGCGGGAGCCTCAAGCACCGTCGTCACCTTGGTCCCTCAGATGTACGGAAGCCTCGAGCAGCATTGGTAACTTGGTGCCTCGGATGTGCGAGAGCCTCGAGCCCCGTCGGACCACCAATTGCCTCGGATGTCACGAGAGCCCTGGCGGCCTGGCACCTTGGTGCTTAGAATGTCTGGGAGCCTCGGCCTTCTCGGCACCTTGGTACACAGGATGTCAAGGGCCTCGAGCACCATCGGTACCACAGGTGCCTTAGATGTCTGAGCCTCGGCACCATGGCACCTTGGTGCCTCGGATGTGTGAGCCTCGGCGATGTCGGCACCTTGGTGCCTCGGATGTCTTGAGCTAAAGAAAAGTGTCCCGTTTAGGACATAAGAATGTCACTGGTAGCATATTGGTGAAGTTTTTAGCTCTTTGGGGGGTGAGATCCATGCCCTTACAGCGTGGCCCCTCCAACCCGGGTGGGGTGCGTCATTGCCCTCCATGGGGTCGGATTATCCATGATGACTCATCAATGGTGGTGAGTCGATCTCGGCGCTAGTGGTTGGGGTGATGATTTTTCGGTAGGTCAAGCCGTGCCCATAGAAATATAATAGCGACTCTGGGACCAAGTTCCTATGTCGAGCCAAAGATCTCTTGGGGTGGCTTATGCATTCTTTGTGGGCTCGAGCTTGGCAGCCATCCACCCCGTCATGTTAGGGATTCCTTGTGCCTCCCAAGTCGGTAACCTCACAGGCGCCTTGGCCTTGTCAAGCCCTTGCACACATTCAGTGCCCGTGACCCCGATACCAAGTCCACTTTGGCAGCAGCTCAGCAGAGGGCATAAGTTGAGTTTGTAGGCTCGGTCTTGGCTCGACCAAGTCCAGTGGGATCTTGCCCTCGTAGTTCTCGTGCCAAGTGGTTGTGGTGTGCCCTCGTTTCATTGTTCCTTGGCTCCCTACCAATACATTGGTTGGGTGGGTTGATGGCCGGTGTGCGTGGGTGCTACTACTAGTATGCAATGGGCATATGGTGGTGTTTTGGTTGTGTGTATTGGCGGGCTCTATGCTACAGCATCGAAGCTGTCGAGCCGCACTCCTCTTCATTAAATCCCCTTGTTGTTCTAATTGAACCCAAGGGGTGCGATCGGGATCCTGTGTTGCGTACCTAAGCCAGATAGAATAATGGTTGTGTTGTCGTCCCTTATCCATCTCGTGCCCTTTGGGGTGCGTGGTGGACCTCAATCGTGCCCTGTGTCCCGAGTGCGCCCCCTTAAATCGGTGCGGCCTCGTCGGTGCATTGGAGCTCGATCGTGCTTTCGGATGTAGAAATACTTTTGAGAGTAGGTATTAGGCCCTTGTCTCTCGATGTCTATGCATTTTGTCTCTTGACACGGACGATGCTCGCGCTCTGTTATGACCCCTCTTCGTTGCTCACGCGGCACGTTGAGGTCATCGATGTCGGCGTCATGCGGAGAATGCTACTGGTTGATCTGCCGGTAGTCATATGCTTGTCTCAAAAGATTAAGCCATGCATGTGTAAGTATGAACAAATTGATTTGTGAAGCTGCGAATGGCTCATTAATCGATTATAGTTTGTTTGATGGTATTTGCTACTCGGATAGCTTAGTAGTAATTCTAGAGCTATCGTGCAACAAACCCGACTTCTGGAAGGATGCATTTATTAGATAAAAGGTCGGCGCGGGCTTTGCCGTTGCTCACGATGATTCATGATAACTTCGACGGATCTTACGGCCTTTGTGTAAACGACACATCATTCAAATTACGCCTATCAACTTTCGATGGTAGGATAGTGGCCTACTATGGTGGTGACGGGTGGCGGAGAATTGGGTTCGATTAGGAGAGGATCACGAGAAGCGGCTACCATATCCAAGGAAAGGCGGATAGCGCAAATTACCCAATCGACGCGGGGAGGTAGTGACAATAAATAACAATCTGCAGACTCTATGAGTGCAGTAATTGGAATAAGTACAATCTAAATCCTTAGCGAGGATCCATTGGAGGTAAATGCGGTGCCGGCGACCACGGTAATTCCGGCTCAATAAGCGTATATTTAAGTTATTGCGGTTAAAAAGCTCGTAGTTGGACTTAGGGGTGGGTCGTAGGTCTTTCTCACGGTGAGCACCGATGCTTTCTTTCGTCCCTCTGCCGTGATGTGCTCACAGGTTAATTAGTAGAATCGTTCCTCATAGTATTACTTTGAAAAAATTAGAGTACTCAAAGCGGGCCTAAACTTGTATACATTAGCATGGGATAACATCATAGGATTTTGATCCTATTGTATTGGCCTTGAGGATCGGAGTAATGATTAACGAGGGATAGTCGGGGCATTAAGTATTTCATAGTCGGAGGTGAAATTCTTGGATTTATGAAGGCGAACAAGCTGCGAACATTTGCCAAGGATGTTTTATTAATCAGAGCGAAGTTGGGGCCTCGAAGGCGATCGGATCCGTCTAGTCTCAACCATAAAGATGCCGAGCCGAGGATCGTGGATGTTCCTTTAGGACTCATGGCACCTTATGAAAATCAAAGTCTTTGGGTTAGGGAGTATGGTCATGAAATTTGAAACTTAAAGGTGTGGAAGGGCACCACCAAGTAGAGCACATGGCTTAATTTGACTCAACTGGAAACTTACGAGGTCAGGACATAGTAAGGTTTGGTGAGAGCTCTTTCTTGATTCTATGGGTGGTGGTGCATGGCGTTCTTAGTTGGTGGAAGCGATTTGTCTAGTTAATTACATTATGAGCGAGACCTCGGTGCTAACTAGCTACGGAGGTGATCCTCAGTGGCTAGCTCTTAGAGGACTATGGCCTTTTAGGCCAAGAAAGTTTGAGGCAATAACAGTGCATGATGCCTTAGATGTTACAGGGCATACTTGGCTTTCTGCGATGTATTCAGCGAGTCTATAGCTTTTCTTTGTGAGGCGGGTAATCTTTGAAATTTCATCGTGATGGGGATAGATCATTGCAATTGTTGGTCTTCAGAGGAATTCCTAGTAGCGCGAGTCATCATTTCGCGTTGACTCGTCTCTACCCTTTGTACACCGACCGTCCTCCTATCGATTGAATGGTCCGATGAAGTGTTTGGATTAACGGCGGCGTGGATGGTTACGCTACCATGACGTCGCGAAATCTTGAACCTTATCATTTAGAGGAAGGAGAAGTCGTAACAAGGTTTCGTTAGGTGAACTGCGGAAGGATCATTGTCGAAACACGCCTAGCAGAATGACATTAACGTCTTGATGGATAAATTGAAATTCTACGGGAAGAAGCTTCAAGGTGTTTAAGTCCAATGGAGAAAGCAATCCCGAGGTGGTGAGTAAATGGGCGGTTAGCGAGTTATGGCGAAGGTTAAACCGAATAGGGAGGCTATATACGGGGTGTTTAGATCTATTTGGTTCACAAAAGCGGTGAACTTTGTGGCTTTGAGGAGGGCGATCATCGTCAAATTTGGGTGCGTGGAAGGCGAAGCAATTCTTAATCTAATGCCACAGTTTGTTCGATAGCTGTTTGTTTTCAATGCTACCCTTTGAAAAGGAAGCGATCGAAGATTATGAGTTCCACAAAGCTCCTTTTGGGTTAGAATCCATAACATCCCCTAGAAATCATGGTCAAACAAATGCATTAGAAATGGGAGATATTATTGGTGAATTGGTTGCAATCGATTGGAAGATAGGGATGAAAGGCTGGGCCGGAGTTCATTAGGATTAAAGTGAAGATTAATATCTTAAAACCCTTGAAGTAATTGTGAAGTTTGTTGATAAAAGCAGGAATGAAAGCTTATGTTTATTGAAATATGAAAGACTTCAGTTTTGCTTCAAATGTGGTATAATCGGGCACAAGATGGAAAGGCATTTGGAAAAGAGTGAACCCGAGAGGGTCAATGAAATGGATTCTGATTATGGTAATTGGTGAGAGCTACGGTCACGCCTCAGAGCTCAAAATAAGGGCAATTGGCGAAATGGCATTGAGGTGTTTCCAACAATATCCTCATCGGATGTGGAGAAGGATGGGAGCAAATCCGAATCAAGGGAAGAAAGTGGCCTATCATCCTAAAGGGTAAAGAAAAAAGGGAGATGAGAAAATCATGTCGGCCTCTCCAACGAAAAGAAGGTTTCATAAATTTGTGAGAGATGGCATGGGTAGGTTTAAAAGTAAAAGGAGGAGATCGAAGGCTCAACATGGAGACCACGGAAGAGAGTCCGACAAAACAAGCGAAGAAGAATGCTCGAGTTCTCGTCTCCTAGTATGGCGGTGGTGGCGACCCATTGCCACTTGAGGCAATGAAGTTTCTATGTTGGGCTGTCGAGGTTGGGGAACCTGCGACGAGTTCGAGAGTTAAACAACACATTGTTGCTAATTCCCCTGATGTAGTCTTTGTCTGTGAAACTAAAATTAATAATAACAATGCTTCGCGGGTTAGCTCTTTGTGTAGGATGAGTGGTTGTCTGGTGGTTGGTTCGGATGGTAAAAGCGGCGGATTGATGCTTATGTGGAAGGAGGGGCCAAGGTTGTGGTACAAAACTATTCAAAATTTCACATTGACTTCGCTAGTTGGCACGGAGGATGGGAAGGATATCTTGACTTCACGGGTTTTATGGTCCCTCGGACCACAGCCAAGGAATCAAGCCTAGGATATGTTGAGAAGCATAAAAAGCGAGTACTAGAGAGGGATGGGTGGTGGGGGGACTTTAATGCCATTCTTAATACTAATGAGAAAGAAGGTGGCGAGAAGGAAGCCAAGGTCTTATGGAGGAGTTTAGAAATTCTTTGGATGACTTGTCCTGGTTGACATAAAGACTAGCATCAATTTGGTTTACATGGAGCAACAACGGGGAGGTTGGTCTTGTAAAAGAAAGGCTCGATAGATTTGTGGTCTCTGAGACTTTGGTCGATAGCATGCCTTTATTTGAGACCAAGGTCATCGTCGGTCAAAATCCTACCATGATCTTTGTCTTTATGGATCGATGGGGAAAAAAGCAGAAGGAAAAATGCATAGACTCAAATCTGATTTAGATCGACATGTGTTGGGCAAAAAGCGAGGAGGCTAAGGAGATCATTAGAGCGTATGGTTGGACGAGAGCAGAATGTTTGTCGATAAGGTGGAGGATATTAGAGAAAAGTTTGGGACCACGGCAATATAAAAGATACAATGATGTCAAGCATAAAATCAATATTTTGGAAAGGAGGATTAGTCAACTTATGGATAGCCTAACAATGCGGATACTTTCGGAGTTGCTTAAGAGGCGTGCAAGGTAGGTTATAATGCGGATCTTTGAGGAGAAATACTAGGCCCAAAGATCCCGTTCCTCTTGGCTCGAAAGAAGGTGGCCGTAACACCGGTTTTTCATGTGCGTGCGACCGGTCGAATGAAGAAGAGCGATTATAGAAGATTAAGGATTCGAGAGGAGGTGGCATGAAGATAGTATTGAAATCGGTGAGGTGGCTCGGGATTTTTTAAGAGGCATTCAAGAAATCGCCGGACCACAGGGATGAAGTTGACCTACATTGCATCCTTAGTTGCGTATGAGAGAGAATGAGCAGGGGAGTGAGCAAGGGAGTTCTTGATGAAGAAATATATCGCGACTTTTAACCAAATTGACCCTAGGAAGGCCCCTAGCATCGGCGGTCTCCTAGGAGCTTCTTTAGAAAGCCCGGCGGTATGTGGGAAGGATGTTATTGATTTTTATCATTTGTGTTTAAGGGACACTAATAATATTCATTTTATTAATGAAAATCTTGTTGTTTTGATCCAAGATAAAAACCCAAGTGATATGACTAATTTTCGTCCTATTAGTCTTTGCGGGGTAATCTATAAAATTGTGGCGAAAGTGCTTTTAGCAAAGCCGTCTTAAAAACCTTATCATTGTGCATAAGTGAGAATCAAAGCACCTTTGTGCCCGGTCGGATGATCCACGACAATGTTTTGATAGCTCATGAGCTCGTTCATTATCTACGTAGTGCCAAAAATGGTCCCAACAAAGGTTGTGTGATCAAGCTCGACATGAGTAAGGCTTATGGCCAAGGGTGGAGTGGGATTTCCTTGAAGCGGTTATGCTAAAGCTCGAAACTACTGCACGAATGGGTCGTAAAATCATGAATTGTGTTGAAGTGTTAAATATAGAGTCAAATGCAACTCAAGTATCTCAGAGCATTGCTCGTTAGGAAGGGGGTCTCATAAGGGACCCTTATCTATCTTTTCTTTTTTGCATGGAGCTCTCTCTCGAATGCTCTTGGAAGCTCAAAATAATAACTCTATCAAGGGCATTGAGGCGAGTTTGGGAGGGCAAGAATAAATCATCTTTTTTAATGATGATGCTCTTTTGTTTGTTAGGAATAAGCGGAGCGAGGTGAGCGAGTGTGTGAAGATTCTTAATATGTTTGAAAGGATGTGCAGACGGAGAATAAACATCGAGAAGTCGATGGTGCATTTTAGCCCAAAGACTCACGTGGACCAAGAGTTGTGGTGAGCGATGTTCTCGCATGAAAGTGGTGGGCGACCTTGACAATTATTTGGGTCTCTCGATTAGGTAGAAAAGAAGAAATCTATAAGCGTTTAAAATATTACGGGTGCGGCCAATAGATTCAGCAGTTGGTCCAAGCGTTTGCTTTAGAAGCGAAAAAAGATCTTCGTTAAGTCGTAATTCAAGCTATTCCCACCTATGCTTTTTAGTTTTCTTTGCTCAGAATGGAGTGATTGAAACCCACTCCATGATAGGTAGGTTTTGGTGGGGTTGTGGTAATAATATGAGCTTGGGCGGGGTGGCTTGGGATGGATTGTGTTTCCCTAAGGGCATGGGGGTCTTGGTTTTAGGAATTTTCATTTGTTCAACCTTACTTACAGGCGAGCCGATTTGGCGGCTCTAACTCATAAAAAACCCTTTGTTTTAAGGTTCTTAGTGCAAAATACTTTCCTAACGAGGATGTGCTTCACTCCAAAAAAGTTGACAAACCGAAGTGTTTACGTGGCAAAGTATTTTAAAGCGGTGAATTTTTGCTTGAGGGTTTCGGTTGGAGTGTTATCAACGGTAGAAGCATTGACATTTGGTGGGATAATTGGGGAGTAGAGGGCTTGACTGGTTTATCTATCCGTGTGGAGAAAAGCTTGGTGAATGAGAGGAAAGTTTCTAACCTGTTTAGCGAAAGCGGGGAAGGGTGGAAAGAAGGGAGGGTCCTGGAACTATATGGTAAAGACTTGAAGGACAAAATATGTAAAATCCCCGTTTCTCATAATGAATCTGCCGATCAACGTTGTTGGTTTCACAACCCTTGGGGCTATTATTCGACAAAAACAGCATACTCGTGGCTGATTCTAAAGCGGGTTGGTTTCGGTCCTCATCGCATATTCTAGAAGATGATCTGGAAGTTAAAAACACTCCCTAAGGTTCGTATCTTTGCCTGGAAGCTTGGTCACAATACTTTACCTACATATGATTGCATTGTCGGTATTAGGAAGCGGCTTGACAGTTCTGTCAAGATCTTGAGCGGAGCTCATGAAACTTCTTCTTCATGCCATGAGGGATTGCCCCAAAGCGAAGGTCTCTTCTTTGTATGGAGGATTAAGTGATGAAACTTACAATGGGAGTTTTCTCTCTGCATAGATTGGCTTGAAGAGGCTATGAGAACCTTAGACGGTAGAAACAATGGCGGATTTAATCATTATTTTGTGGAGCGTTTGGAATAGCGAAACAACGAGGGTGTTAGAGTGGAAGAAGAAGCTAGGTTGGCGTGGGAAAAGAGCATCAAGTTTGAGCCATGACTTTCGAATCTTTAACACATTTGGAAGACCGTTGCTCCAGATTGTAAAGCGATAGAGGATGGAAAAAACTTGCTGTGAGGGAAGTAAAATCAATTTTGACCCCTCTTTCCGGAAAGACATAGCGAGTATGGTGTCTTGGCTAGGGACCACGATGGCTTTGTTTTGGGTGGCAAGTTGAGGCGTTGGTCTTGATGCTAAGTGTCTTTGAACAAAATTTGAATTGAAAGCTTTTGAAGAAAGTTTAAATTTTGCAGCTTGATGGGATGGAAAAAATAGTGGTATTGAAGCGGTTTGTGCTAATATAGTTAACAGCTTCAAAAATAGAAATATTAGTAGGACCGACTTAGGCTTTTTGTGAGGCGTTTTTAGATCATAGTTGATTCTTTTATTTTTTATTTTTATTTTTAATTGGGTACCTAGGTCCAAGTAACAAGCGTGTAGATATCCTATGTAAATTGGCCATTGATAAACATTGTATTAAAAGCTTGATGTTGATTATCCATCGAGATTCACATGTGTATTTTGAATGATGCAATAATATGGTGACCTCTTGGGTGCGTTTTCTATCAAAAAAAAAGAATGTTGCTGGTAGCGTATTGACCAAGTTTTTTTAGCTCTTTAGGGGAAGTGATATTGGCGGCGGGGGTTGTCGAGGCTGCCATACGCCCATCTCATGCGAGACGTCGGTGCCCCACCAGCCGGTTAAGATCTCGGCGGTGCTCGTGGTCGATCCTTCCGTGGTGCTCAAGCGAGCATTCAAGGAGTGCTCGGTGAGACATCAGAATATAGAAAATGATGCAATGAGTCATTCCGGTCCCTCCTCTTTTGGAACAAGAGTCCCCTTTTAGAACAAGAGCCTCAGACACCTTAGTGCGTCCGAGAGCATCGAGGCACTGCTGGGCACCTTGGTGCTTGGATGTATAGGAGCCTCGAGCACCCGATTGGCCCCTTGGTGTGTCGGATGTCTGAAAGCCTCGAGGCACCCATGGCAACTTGAGTGCGTCGGATGTCTGAGGGAGCCTCGAGCACCATCGGCCCTTGAATGCGTCGGATGTCACGGGAGCCTCGGCGACATCATCAGTACCTTAGTGCTAGGATGTGTGGGAGCCTCGAGCACCGTCGGCCCTTGGTGCCTCGGATGTCGCAGGAGCCTCGAGTCTGTCGGCCCCTTGGTGCCTCCGGATGTCTGGGAGCCTCGAGCTGCCGTCGGTAACTGGTACCTCGGATGTCTGCGGGAGCCTCAGGCACCATCGAGTAACAGTGCCTCGGATGTCGGGGGAACCTCGAGCATCCACCGACACCTTGGTACCTCGGATGTCACGGGGAGCCTCGAGTAGCATCGGCACCTTGGTGCTAAGATGTCGCAGGAGCCTCGAGCACCGTCGGCCACTTAGTCGCGTCGGATGTCACAGGAGCCTTGAGCACGTCGGCCCCTTAGTGCGTCAGATTATCACGGGAGCCTCGGCGGGGATCGGTACCTTGGTGCTAGGATGTTGGAGCCCTCGAGCACCGTCGGCCTGGTGCCTCGGATGTCACAGGAGCCTTGAGCACCGTCGGCCCTTGGTGCCCTCGGATGTCTGCGGGAGCCTCGAGCACCTTGACAACTTGGTACCTCGGATGTGCGGGGAGCCTCGGGCACCACCGGCACCTTGGTGCCTCGGATGTCGAGGAGCCTCGAGCACCACTAGCACCTTGGTGCCTCGGATGTCTGGGGCCTCGGGCACCCACCGTACCTTGGTGCCTCGGATGTCACGGGAGCCTCGAGGCACCATCGGCAACTTGGTGCCTCGGATGTCGCGGGAGCCTCGAGCACCGTCGGCACCTTAGTGCGTCGATGTCTGGGAGCCTCAAACACCGTCGGCCCATTAGTGCTAAGATGTCACGAGAGCCTCGAGCACCGTCGGCAACTTAGTGCGTCGGATGTGTGGGAGCCTCGAGCATCACGGGTACCTTAGTCTGCGTCGGATGTCTGGGAGCCTCGGCGGCACATCGGCACTTTGGTCGCGTCGGATGTGTAGGAGCCTTGAGCACCGTCGGCCCTGGTGCCTCGGATGTCTGCGGGAGCCTCGGCGGCGTCGGCACCTTGGTGCCTCGGATGTCGGAGCTAAAGAAAAGTGTCCCGTTTGAGACATAGGAATGTCACTGGTAGCACATTGTGAAGTTTTTAGCTCTTTGGGGGTAGAGATCCAGCGCCTGGCGTAACCCTCCAGCCCAAGGTGGGGTCGTCTTGATGCCCCCATGGGGTCGGATTATCCATGACTCACTCTGCGGTGGTGAGTCGATCTCAGTGCCGATGGCGGGGTGATAATTTTTGGCCGGTCAAACTCGTGCCCATAGAAATGTAGCCAACTACTCTAGGACTAGGTTCCTATATGGGGCAAAGATCTCTTGGGGTGGCTAATGCATTGCTATGGGCTTGAGCAGTGCCACCCACCCGTCATGTTAGGGGCCTTGTGCCTCCCAAGTCGGTATCCGGCGCCTTGGCCTTGTCAAGCCCTTGCACGCATTAATGCCGTGACCCGATGCCAAGTCCACTTTGGCAGCAGCGGCTCCTTTGGGGTGTAAGTTGAGTTTGTAGGCTCGGTCTTGGCTCGACCAAAGTTTGGGTGGGATTTTCCCTCGTAGTTCTGGTGCCAGCGGTTGTGGTGTGCCCCGTTTCATTGTTCCTTCGCTCCCCTACCAATACATTGGTTGGGTGGGTTGATGGCGGTGTGCGTGGGTGCTACTACTAATGCATAATGGGCATATGGTGGTGTTTTGGTTGTGTATATTGGCGGGCTCCATGCTACCGTGTCAGGCTATCAGGCAGTATTCCTCTTCATTAAATCCTTGTTATTCTAATTGAACCCAAGGGAGTGCGATCGGGATCTGTGTTGCGTACCTAAGCGGATGGAATCATGGTTGTGTTCACAGTCCCTTATCCATCTAGTGCCCCTTTGGGGTGCGTGGTGGACCTCAATCGTGCCACATGTGTCCCAGTGTGCCCCCTTAAATCAGGTGCGGCCTAGTCGGTCCATTGGAGACTCGATCGTGCTTTGGGATCTGGAAAATGCTTTTGAGAGTAGGTATTAGGCCCTTGCCTCTCGATGCCTATGCATTTTGTCCACTTAACAGAGCCGGACCTTCGCTCTGTTAAATAGGTAGAATGGCGTGGCGTTTGCCGTTGAGCCGCATCACGGAATCGAGAGCTCAAGTGGGCCATTTTGAGTAAGCAGGCTGGCGTCTGGGATGAGCAGGAGCCGGGTTCACGGTGCCAGCTAGCGGCGTAACCTAGAACCCACAAAGGTGTTGGTCGATTAAGGCAATGGGGCCGGTGGTCATGGAAGTCGAAATCCGCTAAGGAGTGTAACAACTCACTGCCGAATCAACTAGCCGAAAATGGATGGCGCTTAAGCGCGTGACCTATAGTCGGCCGTCGGGGTAAGGGCAGAGCCCGATGAGTAGGAGGCGCGGCGGTCACAAGTAAAACTCAGTGTGAGCCCAGAGCGGAGGCGGCCATCGGTGCAGATCTTGGTGGTAGTAGCAAATATTCAAATGAGAACTTTGAAGGCGAAGGGAAAGGTTCCATGTGAGCAGCACTTGCACATGGGTTAGTCGATCCTAAGAGGCAGGGGAAGCCGTCGAAATGGCGCGTTCAGCTTGTGAGCTTGAGGAATCGGGTTAAAATACTTGAGCAAGGACCTTGACGGTTTGTGATAGCGTTAA